>JASAMY010002019.1:0-19856 GCA_030248085.1 Paralinhomoeus sp. GSCO2_6 | reverse complement strand
TAATTGGTTGCGCTGATTATTCTGAAAAATTTCGAAATCAGGCTGCATGAATGTGTTCAATCGGCCCAGCGCTGCCCTCTGACCGAGTTTCACATTTTAAGCTCAACCATATCATGGAACAAATTTCAATATCGCGCCTCAGTAAACACTTGCACACAAAACATAGCAGTGAACTCTTGGGCTAATTTTAAAATTGGTTGCGCTGATTATACAGGGTGCGGCAGGGTTACCCTGCCAACTTTAAAAATTAATAACTCATGCTAGGAAGCGACTTTTTATATGCGGTTTGTTGCATTCGAACGACAAAACGATGGCAATTTTTACGAGATCATTTTACGATGACAATCAGCGAGACCCCTACAAGAAAATTGTATTAAGGAAAAATTTGCAGGCAGCTGCAAAAAAGGGGAATATGTGACTTCCGTAGAGCTGAAGTCCACTTTGAAAAAAGATTGTATAAATAAGAGCATTGCAGTGGAGTCCACTTTGAAAAACGATTGTATAACAGCATTGCAGTTGATGTGGAGTCCATTTTGAAAAACGATTGTATAAGAGCATGCAATGGTATGAACAATCAATTTGCTTGTCACATATTCGGCGTTTTTAGCGCTCGCTACATGATGACAGAATACAGTGGCACTTAGCATACTAGGAAAAGCGCATATCAACCTACGCACACACTCACACACGCACGCACGCACGTACATAGACACTCAAATATTTTGTAAGTTGGAAATGATGAGCCAATGAATAGAATATTTTGATTCTACCACAGTTCGAATTACGATACCTACAAATTGTTCTATTCTGCAAACATACGTGCAGTCTGGAATTGGGATAACTGATTCTTTGAAGCACAGTAACAGAAATTTGTTGTGTTAATGGATGGAGAATATGCACAACAGGCACTTCAGGTATAATTTAAGGAGCTGTTCTACAAACACAATCTACATTACCATTTCGAAACTTCTCATTTACCTGTCCTTTGAGAATCCGTAATCAGCAGCATTGAAATACATACCACACCACACCAAGAGTCCAGTTGCGCTTATGGTTCTTAGTTCTATCTGCAATGTGCGTAGGGCAGTGGTGTGTGTCACTTTTAGCTGGGCAACAGTGATGTCACGAGAATGACTGTTGTCCGAAATGAAATATGCCAAAATAGCTCACGCTAAAAACGCCGAATATGTGACAAGCAAATTGATTGTTCATACCATTGCATGCTCTTATACAATCGTTTTTCAAAATGGACTCCACATCAACTGCAATGCTGTTATACAATCGTTTTTCAAAGTGGACTCCACTGCAATGCTCTTATTTATACAATCTTTTTTCAAAGTGGACTTCAGCTCTACGGAAGTCACATATTCCCCTTTTTTGCAGCTGCCTGCAAATTTTTCCTTAATACAGTGTTTTTTCGTATTGACATGTACAAAATGTGCTCCCACGCATGCACGGATTTCGGGTGCAAACAAGGTGCACAAAACTGGGGGCGTGTGTTTCCCTACCACTGTAGCATACATGTAACCGGGTTTTTGAAGTGGGTGGGGGGGGGACGCCAGAGACCATTCTGTGGGGGGAAGGGGTGTCGTAGCCGAAACGTCGTATTAAATAAAAATGTGTACAGTGTACAAGTTCAAAACTGTAGAATTTCTTTACAAACACCTTCCTTCCTGGGCAACGTCTCGAACACCAAGGACGTGCTGCAACTCCTCGAGTTACAGAATCAGGGGCTGAACACCAGCGAGTGGCGCGTGACGCGCTCGTTACCCCAAGCCCGACCACGAGGACGCCACCACAACCAGCATGCTCGTTGAGGACGCGTCCTATGCCACCCTCTGCGCGGCCAAGATGGTGGTCAACTACGGCGTGCGTGCGTGCGTGCATGCGTGCGTGCATGCGTGCGTGCGCGCGTGCGTGCGTGCATGCGTACGAAAGTGCGCGAGTGCGTGCATGCGAGAGTGCGGGCGTGCTTGCGTGCGTCGGTGTGTGCGTGCGCGCATGCAAGAGTGCGGGCGGACGTGCGTGCGTGCGTGCGTGCGTCAGTGCGTGCGTGCGTGCGTGCGTGCGTGCGTGCGTGCGTGCGTGCGTGCGTGCGTGCGTGCGTGCGTGCGTGCGGGTGCGGCGGCGCGCGCGCGTGCGGCATGAATGTGTGTCTTGTGAGGTTGCACATAAAGCCCATCCCAAAAGCACTTGAAGTCAGCCAAAAAATATTTTAACATCTGAAAAGAAAAACGAAAAAACTGAAAAAATGCAGGGTGGTTCATGGGAACAACATGGGTGGGGCAGGAAGGGACACTGGGGTAACGCAATATTGATTGGTTTTTAAGAGATGGCAGAGACGCCAGCGGGAGTCGAACCCGCGACCTCTCGATTTGTTGTCCAAGATGCAACATTACTAAGTGTTCCGGATCTCAAGATTGTGGGCATTTAGGAAGAATCCATTTGGGGGATTAATTTCTGATTGTATACAGCATATGTTTGCAAAGTTTCATGCCGATTACTTTAACAAAAAAATTATAAAAAAAAAATAAAAATGAAATCATTTTTTGACGGTTTAGGAGCTCATATCTCATTATCCAGTGATGAAACTTTAAAAACATTGACACCGATGACTCGCCTTGACGTATTGTTCACGAAAATAAAAAAAAAATTGGTGGTTTACATGGCATTTTTTGGAGTTTTACTCTTGTCGGAACTATCAAAAAAATTCGGCTATGGCGACATGGAAGTCGGAGCGACCTGAATTGCTGAAAGTGAAATGCTACATGTCTGGGCGGTCAACTTTCACCATTATAGCAAATCTCTCCGATGAGCGGTTGAAGCGCCTATAGCTAACAAAGTTTTGGCCGAAAAAACGGCTGTCCAAAAAAACGGGAAAAACCGGCCATAACTCAAGACTGGAAGCAACTAGGAGCAAATGCATTTGAGGTAGAAATTGCCACCATAGACTGCGTATCCATGCCAAGTTTCAGCCCAATCGCTAGCGGCGTTCAGGAGCGGCGGTCCAAAAAAGTGGCAGAGAACACGAAAAAAAAACCCGCGTTTTCACAACATTTTTGGAGGTATCGCCCCCTTGCAGCAAAACAAGGAAACGCGTTATGGCGCGTTCGATGCCCCAGAAGAAGGCGGTTCGTTTGAGCTATAACGCGTCCAAATCCGTTCAGGCAATCAAAAGTTATAGGCGATCGAAAATTCAAAAATCCGCATTCAGAAGTCGTCACATATTAGGGTTGTACGCTGACGCGTACACCCTGATTACAGTGCAGTTTGATTTTTGAGCAACTTTTGTCAGTTACGGTAGCAATCCAATTCAAAAGTCAGAAGGCGGAATAAAAAATGGAAGGTTTTTCTTCAAAGGAGGTTGCTAAACTGGCTATTTGGTATGACATAAATCGAAGCGTCTCTCAAACCCAACGAAACTTCGGACGGAATTTGGCGACATCCACACGAAGCCAGGGGAAAGACGTGATCAAAGGTTGCCACAAAAGACTGCTGGAGTGAGGCACTGTGCTCAAAGGAAAGAGTGGGCCAACTGTCGGCGACGTGCGCGCCTGTGCGCACTCAACCCACCGAGGAAACAGTCAAGGCGGCCTTTTCAGAAAGCCCCCAGAAGTCGACTCGACTGATGGCAGCTGAACTGGGGCTTTCAGTCACATTGAACAGTTCGATTGATTGATTTTGCTGATGTTTCGACTTAAAAATTGCCATCGTATTGTCGTTCGAATGCAACAAACCGCATAAAAAAATTTGCTTCCAAGCATGAGTT
Source organism: Paralinhomoeus sp. GSCO2_6 (assembly GCA_030248085.1). Taxonomy (NCBI): domain Eukaryota; kingdom Metazoa; phylum Nematoda; class Chromadorea; order Monhysterida; family Linhomoeidae; genus Paralinhomoeus; species Paralinhomoeus sp. GSCO2_6. Next base: position 16,087 of record JASAMY010002019.1, on the reverse strand, counting down.
ATCAATTTTTAAATTTGGCGGGATAACCCTGCCGCACCCTGTACAGCAAAAATTCGCAATCAGTCTGCTTGAATGCGTTCAATCAGCCCAACACTGTAATGGACAGCCAGCTACAGCGTCTCTTCGACCCATGCCCTCTTGAAAGTTATGTATGTCTGCTACGCAGCATGTAATACATGTAGTAATCCCAGTTGCGTCGACTAGACACAGTGCGCATGCCCGCTAGCAGTGTCTACCATCTGTCTGCACTGTTCTCTGTCATTGTGGACGCGCAAGCAGCGGTCGTCGTGCTCCAACGGACGAATCGCGGCCTTGCATTGACTGTTGCCGTCAGACAGAAATGTCTGCTCCGCTCGGCCTTGACGCGCGTCGCAGTCGATTTATTCGCGAGCGCCGTCGCTCGGCGGCGCCGTCGCAGAAGTCGTTGGCGACGCGGCCGCAGTCGCTGCGGAGGCGGGCGATGGCGTGACGGCCTCGTCTGCGCGCGTCCTTCGACTGGTACGTCCTTCGACGGTCGACTGGTACGGCGCGCAATGGAGCGCCACCGCCTGCCGCTTTCTTCGTGCCTCCACCCTCGCCGCTTCCACGCGCCGTCGCGCCCATCGCCGTCGTCGCTGCCGACACGACGCATCCAACGGACACCAGCCTGCGGGCGACCGCGCGCGAGGCCGTCTTTGTAAACAGCCTGGAATCCATTGCGACTGCTCGACTCGTATCGATGCAAGGGGACCAACGCAGTTGCAACGGGATTGCGAGAAGCGCATGGCACTCCGCTCAACGCATAATGTGCATGCAGTACACGCAGTGCAATACCGAATTTTGAATCGCTTTTGACTCATGGGAGCGATTGAATCCATGCTTTGAAATCGCCGGAAAGCAGCAGCAAGTTGCGACAAGAGGCACATAAAAAGGCACTTACAAACACAGTACAAACCCAACGCTGCCCTCTGACCGAGTTTCACATTTTAAGCTCGGGCCCTGTCGACAGGTAGACAGAACTGCATCGATAGAGTTGTTTAAAAAAAACCAGATAGCAAACTCGGGTGTTTTTTTTTAACCGCCATCTTTTTTTAACTAGTACGTTTTATTTTGAACTTTTTCAAAATTACCTCAGAACGTAACCTGGACCAAGTAGAGAGTATATTCTAACATGTGTAGGACATATAAGTAAGCACAGCAGGAGTACTCGTGCATGATTTCATACTCTTACGCTTTGAAACAAGCTTTGAGCAGCATAAACCAGAGTACATCTGTGTACACGTACACCATGTACATCATGTATGATGTGGACCATGTTCCGCATTCAATGATCTAACAGTTCAGCTCGTTTCTTTACTTTACTTCTTTACAAGACCTCAGATGCACATGTGGTGCATGGCCGATTTCCAGCTGCACTGAAGACCCTTGATCGCTTTGTCGACTCTCAGTTCACTACTGTGTGGCTGTTGTGCTATTAAACTATCGAAGTATGACTGCAAATACATAGACATCACTAACATTTGTGCAATGGGCGAAATGTTACGGACAAACATTGGCGTAGATCATCCACAAAAGTAGCAAAAAGTAACCAAAAAAAATGAAAAGAAGAGGTTTTTTCACAAAAAAAAACAAGAGCAAGGTTTTAAAAAAAGGCCGAACTTTTTTAAAATAAAACCGGTTGGAAAAAAACTTTAACAACTCTACGCATCATTATGCTATTCGACGTCCGTCCAAAACACCAGCATCAAAAATTCGACAAAGTCCTCTATCGATACGCGTATCGATGTCCGGATAGCGATACTTACTCTTCAGTAATGGCTGTTCAAAAAAAAATGGCACTGGCTGTTTTTTGGCGATTTTATGTTATGCAGCGAAAATTTGTTAAGAAGATGATACATCAGTGGCTAGAGGAGCCAGAGTGGCGTACTGGCGATAAACAGCTGGGATGGAGCACAAAGTAAGGGCTTTCCAACCACATAAAAAAATTTTGACTTACATAAGCGGTGAATGTATTACGGTGCGTTTTACGACGTCGTGTTGATGAATCAATGTAACAGCCGTTATTCGGGTGTTGTTAGGAATTGGAGCAAAATTTTTGACGTGAGGAGAGCCGACAAACAGCAAAATGGAGTGGCCAAGTTTTATCTTGGTGTGACTTCCACAGCTCGAGAAACGGACACACAAACGTCAGTACGTCAGACACACACAACGTCAGACACACGTCAGACAACGTCAGACACACAAACGAGAAACGGACTTGGCAACTATTGCGTCAAAATCACAGCAACTTTGAGCACCTGTTGCTGCAGCATGCGTGCATCAGTTAGGCTGTGCTTTTAGCATGTCACACTCCTATATGCGCCCTATTGTTTGGTGCACATGTTTCTCGATTTCTCAACAACTCCAAACACAACGTGAATAATGGCGGTTGCACCGATTCATCGACGCAATGCTGTAAAACGCACCGTAATCCATTCACCGCTTGCATAAATCGAAAAGTTTTAATATGGTTGGAAAGCCCTTACGCACCGCTTGCATAAATCGAAAAGTTTTAATATGGTTAAACCCTTTGTGACATATTTTCGCTGTTTTGGGGCATTGCAATGGAAATTGAAAATTCGGTGCCCTCTTCCAGCGCTTATATCTCGACGACGCATGATCCGGTCGAGTCGATTTTTGGGGATTGAGATGAGCCTACATGGGACTACCAACGCTGCAATTTACAACAAAATCCGTCCACTGAATAAAAAGGCAAAATTTTGGTGTTGTCTCAAGCTGCGGGATGCATGTTTTCCGATTTAAGATTTTTCAAATCGCCAGTACGCCACTCCTTTGTGCTCCATCCCAGCTGTTTATCGCCAGTACGCCACTCTGGCTCCTCTAGCCACTGATGTATCATCTTCTTAACAAATTTTCGCTACATAACATAAAATCGCCAAAAGACAGCCAGTGCCATTTTTTTTAACAAACTATAGTCACACCCTGGTCACAACCGTGCGCAGAGACACACTCACCCTGTCGGCTGCAGCCCAGGCCGCCCAAGCTTTGTCGATGCGACTCCGTCTTTCTTCGGCCTGGTCGCTTGAACGCCCGGCAGCTCGCTGGGCCAAGACGGAGCAGTAGCGCTGGAAGTCGACGCTGGCGTCGCGTCGATGCGAGAGCATGTGCTTGTGGAGGTTCGTCACGGACGCCGGTCGACCCGTCCAGCTGCAGCGTCGGCCCGAGTCCAGCCGCACGTGACAGACCAACAGGCCGCCTTCGCGGTCGATGAAGCCGCCGTTCGCGCGCCAGATCGAGTGGCGCATCCGGCCGGCTCGCGTTCGTTCGCACCGGCGTTCGCCCACTGCAAACGCAATTGGGATTAATTGCGGGATTGGCTATCACGTATAGGTTACAGTGGTACCTATGTGGCCGCGGATACGTACATACGTGCATAAATACTTCAATGGCATGCGGTATTGGAACGTGGACTACAAATGGGTATGAAAAAATGTGCCGTCGACAGTTCCCGCTGGTGTATTCTTTTTTTTATTTCGGGCCATTCGATACCTTGATTAGACTTATAACTCAGTGTTGCAATTCATTTTTGCAGCAGTTTGCTACAGTAACGGCTTCCAACTACGGTACATGAACGCGGTAGTAGCTTTCTCAGTCCTACTTGAAACAGCGACCAGCAGTCTTGCTTGAACCAAGTTTCCGTGCGTCAATCCACACGTTCAGCTGAGTGCAGGTGCAATGGATTTCTTTCAATCTACAGGGTGTGACAAAAGTCACGTTACACGTTTGAACGACAATATCTCAGGCGGTTGTTGATCAATCTTTTTCCGGTTTTTTGGACCTTGTAGATCACTTTTCAACTTAAATCTGTGTTTTTGAAAATTCAAATTTGGCTCACGCAATCGCTCGCAGGCAAATTTAAATTCTACCCGCTGGCATAAAAAACACACTATGAGAGGCACGCCCAGCAAGGTAAAAATTTGGGTGCTGTCTGCAGGTCTCAGTCGCACTTTCTCGCTCTCTGTAACAAGGCGAACAGTGGCCCCTTAAGCTTGAATGATAAAAGTCCGATATTCTCCAGTCTCTATGCAAATAATATGCAGCTTCAATTTAACACTCTTCCAAACCACAAGATAAGGTTCAGGAGGTTCTTATGCTTTCCACTCGTTTTTCCTGCCTTTTTGCTACAAAAATGGTTATGTGTACAGCAAGAACGAAGTTATAACATTCAGTTTGTATCATAGATTTAACGAGTTTTGTATTACATGATTTTCTTAAATGTATCCCTCTGACTGTGTGATTTTTACATCAGCAAGTAAAATTTAAATTTGCCAGCAATTCCGTGAGCCAAATTTGAATTTTCAAAAGCAGAAATTTAAGTTGACCAGTGATCTACAACGTCCAAAAAACCGGAAAACGATTGATCAACAACCGCCTGAGATATTGTCATTCAAACGTGTAACGTGACTTTTGTCACACCCTGTACATTGGTAATAAGACAGTTGATTTTCGACATTGGCATCAGAATCGCCTGAGCACCGCCGACTTGGGTGCGCTGCGGTTGCACAGCAACCGTCCAGTCTCGTGTACTTCTCGCCAAAACAACAGCTCGCCGCAAACGGCGCAGGCGTTTTTTGAAGGCCGCGCCGAGGACGCGACTGACACCGAGGACGCCGCCGCCGCCGCCTACGCTCAACGGCGAGTCGACGACAGTGCTGCGTGCGCCGTGCAGCGATCTCTTGTTCGATGCATTTGCAAATACGCCACAAGTACCAACTGGTACATACAGGGTGGGCCAGCCCCGACTGCACCTCTTTGTTCAAGTACATATATCTCAGAGGTGAATAAAGCGATTTAGATGAAATTTTAAGCACATGTAGCAGTCAGTCGAACAGTTCAAAAGTTACGCACAAAACAATTTGTATACGACAAAGTACGTGTTTTCAAAGAACTGTAGCGCTGCTTTTGAAACAAGGCAATTTTTGGGCTAGTATGCGCAGAAATTCTCTTTGGAACACCGCGTTTACATTGTAAAACAATTTTACAAAACGGACAATCAAACTGAAGTAATTCGTCGATTCAAAGTTGAGTTCCCAACGACAAAAGCGTCGCCACAGAAAGTTGTGTCAGCGACCGTACCGACCGAACCGACCGAACTCAGGCACTATGGGAAGGTGTCCCACACAGCGGGCGGCATCTAGGAAGTTATCCCACTCTGGAAGTTATCCCACAGCTAGACGGAAAGTATCCCACAGATCTCCGACGCAGATAGTAAGAACCACTCGCTCCGCCTCCCCCCTCTGCGCAATGTACGTACGTACGTTGCGATTGCAAGCTGCGTACAGCACTGCGAATGACGTACACATGGCATGCACACACGAAACACGCGTCACAAACTGGTTCGATGGCGGGGAGGGGGGGGGGGCTACAGCTACTGAATTGGACGCGTCCGCGTCCGCTCGTTCATCCCATCAGTCGGCGCATTTGTGTTGTTTGTTACGCCATGTCGGAGTTTCCGTTAGCCGAATTTGGCGTTACGAAATATGGAAATCGTCTCCTCGTTGTCCTTCAACTAGACGGGCGCGCAGTGCACGAGCACTGCAAGAAACTGAGCCGCGACTTGTACTCATTGTACGAGTGCAAGCGTTGCGCGAGAAGAAAGAGGCAGGAGAAAGTCAAGGACAAGATTCCCAGCTTGAAAGTTGGCGCCGACAGCCGCTTCCTCTCCGACCCCCAGAACCCTGCGAACCCCCACTTCTGTGAGCCCATCCCGGTCGCTCAGTCCGATGGCGTCCAGTTGGACCGCGACGTGATCCAGCGGGAGATCAAGCGCAATGGCAAGCGGCCCGGTCGAGCTCACGAGACGCTACTGGGCGACATCGACCGCCACTATGCTGACGACCACGTCGTGCAGCTGTCTGCACAGTGCTTCGTCGGGTCATATGAGAAGCGTCGTCGAGTCTACCAATTGGCCTACCGCGCCACGTTACCCCCTCCATGATCAAGGACCTGGCGAAAGTGCCGCCACGACAAGTTGACTTTGCCTTAACTGCACACACACACACACACACACACACCCGGTGCGCCGAGAAGACACGCATATACGCACTGCACACATGTACCTACCCCGCTGCCCCGCGGTGTGGTACAACTTCCATCGCGTGTGGGATACTTTCCGTGCCCTGCGGGACTCCATCTCCGCTATCTATGTGGGACAACTTCCCCTGTGGGATACCTTCGCCCAATCAACTCAGGAAGTCGTTTTACGCGCAAAGGTGCGAGACTCTTGCCGAACTCAGAGGCCATTGAAAACGCGTCACCGAACTTTGACGCTTGTTCAAGACGCTGTCGATCAATGATAAAACGTTCTGAAAATGCGTCGATTTCGATGGCGCCATTTTGAAAACTAAAACGTTGTTCAATTTCGCTAAAACTTGGAGGAGGTCTAATTTTGACTGGGTGTTTATAATTTCATCAAAATCGCTTCACACACGGTACTTGAACAAAGAGGTGCAGTCGATGTTGCCCCCCCCCCCTGTACATACCTACATAGTATGGACATTGACAAGCTGTCACGGAGGAGACGTGGAGGTTTATGAGCGTCTTCTGCGGGCTCTAGGCAAAGCGGTCGCAGCAGTCCGGTGTCACGAAATAAGTATTCCCCCATAATAAGTATTCCCCCCGGAATACTTATTATGATTTTGTGCCGGATTAGGTTTTCCCCCACCCGAAATAACTATTCCCCCCTTTTGAAATGCGTTAGCTATGTATCACAACGCTCTATGTGCAGCAGAACGACATGAACAGATAACAACAAATATGCAAAGGATGACTGGCTGCCTAAAACTTAAAATCTTGTTGTGCTTTTCATTCGGATTAGTGATTGTTTGTGAACGCGCAATTGCCGATTTATAATTGGCTGTCTCGATATCGTTCTTCCAATGGCAAGCAAAATAACTAATCATGATTTAAATAATTAAAATTTATTTTGTTAACAAGGTGTGTGTGGGCGGTCGATCGCGTTCGCGTCCGTGAACAAAGAACTTGCTTGTCGTCGCCAAGCAGACGGTTCAGTGGCTCGTGCTGGTGTTAATTATTAGTCGTTGGCAATTGTTACAGCGGTATACCGACTTCTCGTAGGATCGAATCCGGTTGTGAAGAGCGCATGCGGAGTTGGCTGAACAGTGGATATGTGCGCCCATATTAACGTCGTTCAACGACGCTTGACTGATCGGCCCATTAGCTCCACCTGAGCTCCAGATAATTGGCGGTGACTCTGTTCGATGCTTCATCGTTCCCTCGACGACGCACAACTACGCCTCTGATGATGCAGCATTGTTGGATTTGTTAGGGAGAGACTGGAAAAACCATGTTGCTGGGGGACCTCAGTCATCGTTAGATTTGAGAAGGGGGGAATACCCAATCCGGGTGAGGGAATACTTATTTCGATGAAATCCATAATAAGTATTCCGGGGGGAATAGTTATTATGGCTTGCACCCATAATATGTATTCCGGCCGGAATAAAAAATGGGGGGAATACTTATTTCGCGACACCGGCCGTCGAGCTTGCGGTGGAGCGCGCAGAACGGGGCTCCGCGCAGAGGGGTTTACACGTCAACACGGAACACTTACACCAGGTGCATTGGGACTAGCGTAGTATACCTAGGTACCACTAGGTAGGTATGCGCCTAGCAGACGGGATCGCGTTCGTCGTCGACAGGATTGTAGTCGTTGACGCCGGCGGACTTCCGTCCAGCCGGAGGCGGCTCTCTTCGCGCCTTCACGCTCCCCAACGGCCACGCGCCGCCTCGCAGCCGCGGCCGTCGCTGCTGACGACACGACACATCCAATATGTAGCCACCACCCCCGGGCGACCACTCGCGAGGCCGTCTTGACGCAGACTTGGATGTCGCTACCAGATTCGGAAACGTCCAGGTTCTATGCTTGACGGACGGACGGACGAACCATTACGATGCGTATTTGAACTCGCCGCCCAGCCGTACGCGCGACGAAGAAAGCGCTGAGCCAACAGTCTTTTTGACCTTTGGAATGCAAAGGTTGTCTATCATGTATTGATCATTGACCATTGCCTGTCGTCAATTGCCGCTTTTGTTGCTTGGAAACCAGTGATGAGTCTATGCTCCTCGGTTAGCTGCTCACTGTTGCGCCTATCCAGGCTCAGGGTATCTATCATTGTATCAGACGAATTGTATGAAGAAAGCGTTAGACTATAGCTGATCCTGTTTGAGACAACAACATCCGGTTCCTGTAAGCGTTTGTACGTGATCTGTTGAACGAGCCAGTACACGAAACACACTGCATACATCACCGTATTATAGTACCTAACGATAACGCCTGCCTACCGTAAACCCTATGAATCCCGGGGGTACTATTGGTGCATTTACGGTATGTTATTTTGCCTACCAATTTTTGTGAATAACAAAGAGAAATATGTACCAAAATGCATGTATTCTAGTGCAGAGCTGCGCACCAAGATGTTGCTGTCAAAGGCTTTCATCGCAGCTTTCGCATCAATTGCTTTCCTGTCGTCACCAGCGCTGTCACGTGCGTTGCCTTAAATACTGGAAGCACACGCAGTATATTATAATTTGCTGTGAGTTTGATTTTTCTACACGCTACTACTGCGCACTTACCACACGTAAAGATGTACGACATGATTACCTACAAATTTATACAGTGAAACCTCCAGCAGTGTGTCTCCAATACTGCCACAGTACCAACAAGCCAAATACCTTAAAATTTTATAGGTAGATTAGCGAAACATCAAAAGTTGGTAAAAAAAAAAACATAAAAAAAACAAACCTTTTGACAACCATATGCGCTTTCCAGTTTTAAATTGGTTAGCTGAAGTGGCAGAGCGTATTACGCCCCTTTTATTTCGCCCTGGAAAATTGGAGGTTGCAAGTACCCGCGTACAGTATACAGTGCCAGAGAATTGGAGGTTTACGGTACATCGCACCTGGTGCTAAATTCCAGGCGGACTGTGCACAGTTGAGCCGTCGTTGCAACTCATCAATACGTGGAAATTCGTGCAGCACTTTCACATCGCCGTTTACTCGGCCATGTGCTGTCGTTACTGCAACGAGAACGCCGACTGCAAGTTCTACATGGCGCCGGGGAACAATTGCTATTGGTACGAAGATCCTCTGGGACTGGGCTCCGCGGCAGTCTACTTGGCAACCACCACGCATCTCGGCAGACCAGGTGTGTGTGTGTGTGTGTGTGTGTGTGTGTGTGTGTGTGCGTGAGTGTGTGTGTGTGTGTGTGTGTGTGTGTGTGTGTGTGTGTGTGTGTGTGTGTGTGTGTGTGTGTGTGTGTGTGTGTGTGTGTGTGTGTGTGTGTGTGTGTGTGTGTGTGTGTGTGTGTGTGTGAGAGTGAGAGAGAGAGAGTGTGTGTGTGTGAGTGAGTGAGTGAGTGAGTGAGTGTGACCCACGTTGTATGCACACAAGTTGAACATTGCACATACAGTTCCTACAGAACATTGTACATGTGCACACATGCACTGTATGTGAATGCACTATTTCATAAAGTGCAAATGCAAATAAAGTGTGTTGTACACCGTTCTCAATGCACCTCCTTGCAAACCTACCTCCTTGCAATGCTCAACCTCAACCCAAGACAACACCTACAGACAGTGGTATTGATGTAGTAACGGACATGAGTGACGCTTTTACTGCACAAAGAAACGATACGGACGTTGCAGAGAGTCGCCCGAGCTGCTGGCCAACCAGTTTTCGCCCCACCGCCGATGGCAGTCGGGCGTTCGGCTTTGTTGGTGCCACGAACGGCGTCGACTCGCTACAGGGCGTCAATAAAACCTTGTCGACCCGCAAAAAACCCAAACCTGGTTTCAATCCGTAAATCTTCCACCAGTGCCCCCTCTCCAATAGCAAACCCTCTTCCAATCTCGCCCATGCTACGGGTAACCGAATGTGATGTCAAAAACATACAGAATTTTGACCGCCGACTCGAAAAGATGAATAGGCAAAGCAATGCAATGCAATGGCATAGCAAAGCAATGCTCATTGCTCATTGCCCTCTATCCTGGGCGCCAATTATAGGGTGGGACGGTCGTTATTCCATTCAACCTAAAACTACATGTATTGTTTTCATCATGCGAGTGTTGTTCACGCATACAATGTTTTCATGCAAAACAATAATAAAAGAGTAACATCAAACCCGATGTTCCGGTCTCTGTATCCTTTTCACGGATCCAAACTTTTATGCGTGTCAACACTGTAGTTTTAATCAATGCTCGAAAAGAGCGTTCGAAATATGAAAATTGCATTCGCAAATAAGATCAGCAACACGTATGTAGGAGGGTTTCCATTTTATTGACGAATCTCACTGGGCGTATGCGAGACAATCGGACAGATGCACGACATGACGGCACGCCTGCTGAATCCGAGCACCATCGAACTGGCGAAGTTCTTGACGGAAGACGAGGTAAATAGAGGGTGTACTATGTGCAAGGTACACGTTTGTCGCCTGTGCAGTAGCATGGGCCTGCCTGAATCAAGGCGCCCACCTCCAAGTGCGTCTGTCGTTGTTGTTGTTGTTGTTGTTGCTGTTGTTGGATCTGGGGCAATGCTAGAAGGCCGTCAATGGCCCATGTACATAGCATGCCCACCCATCTCCATGACGCCTTCCCGTCTAGGGCCGCACAATTAGCCAAAGACATTCGGAAGGGCACCATCTGTAATCTACGGCAGTGATGGCTCTAGAAAATCCATCGAAAGAGAAGTCCTCGATCTAGTGGCTCCATCGAGAATCGAACCCAGAACCTTGCGCCGCGCAAGGTGGCATTGGCAGAGAATCGGCCTCTGGCGCGCAAGTTGCGCGCCAGAGGCCGATTCTCTGCCACTAGGCCATGCGCTGCCCAGTGTGACCCTCACCCGTTCTTTTTATCGCTTCAGCGTATCGTGGGCTACGTCCACTACTTGACGCAGCAGATCAAGGGCCACGTGTTCGTCGGCCTCCGCAAGACTGCGATCGGCGCCTCGCAGTATTCCGCCTCGAAATTCGAGGAATCGCTCAACGGCACCCACTGGGCGCTGGTCGACGGCCAGCCTCCGTTCGAGCTCGTCATCAGGAGCAGCAGCTATCAGTGCGTCACGATCAAGTCGAACGGCACCGCGGCGCACTTTGAAGACTACCTGTGCGAGCCTCCCAGCGGCCACGAGTTTGCCATCTGCGAAGTCGTTCCAAAAGGTGCGGCTCCCATCCAGACGTGTCTCGTTCTCTTTTAATATGCTCGTTCGCAGAGCTATACATTTAGAGCATACGCGTTGCGAAAATGGTGGAGAAAAGGTGTGCCCAGGCGGTCAATTCAGATGCAACTGCAAGCCAGGATTTGGAGGGCAGAACTGCGAGGGTGAGTTTGTAATGCGAGAGCTTTGCATAGCATAACTGTACATACACCGAAACAAGTACAGCTACCGTACATACATACAGTGTCCACCACCCCGCGTGGACGATACTTGGGCGTGGACGATATACATTTGTATGCGCGATGTGGTGTTACTGGTGTACAACACACAAATGTTGCTGTCGTCTTTGTTCAGCACAGTTACAGTAAACCACAGACCATCTAACCAAATGAGCGCCCCAATCGGAGGAGCTTGAGCGTATGCGGGTTGCAAATGAGCGCCTTGCTCCCTGTTGGAGGGATCTAAAGCATGCCGTGAGCGTGCGTGCTGAAACGTACACGTACACGTAGGTACACCACATGCATTCGTGCCACTACATCCAGAGCGCCGCTGCCTCGTGGACCGTCCCGATCCGGTCGTCTCGTTGTACAAGCGCGCCTCCGTGGGAAGGCGACTGGCGGCGTCGGGCACGCCCTACGTCTGCTTCCGCGAGTCCGACATGTTCGCTCTGCCGAAGCCTCCTCGCGGCGCCGCCGACTGCGCGCTCCACTGCAAGCGCGACGGCCGATGCGCCGGCTTCTCCTACAGCCCGCAGAAGACAGGCTGCATCTTCTACTGGGCGCGAGACAGGCAGCAAGGCGAACTGGAAGACGAGACATACGATCTCTATTGGAGAGACTAGGGCGAATTTGCCAGCGCTGTGGCGCAATGAGTCCGAGATATTCGATCCTGAATCTTGATGCCAAACACTTTGGTAGCATTCTGGAATTTCAAGTACAATGCATTGTATGACCTCTGGCGCATAATCCAAACCATAATAGGGCCACAATATCCGCATCGTTCTCGACGGCAATCAAATTGGGCTGGCTTAGCTGGCTCTCTGAAGTGTCGTCGACAAAGGTGGTGACGAAATAGGCTTGTTGCGCCTTCGTTCCCTCGTCGTTGATTAGCGCGAGTCGTAATCACGGTCAATTTAATAGCACCTAATTACGGTAATTAATAGCGACTGGATTTTATTATGAGGCGGTGTTGCGTTTATCATGAGGTGGTGTTTGAAATATGTACAGTTCTATCGTACAACGTTTTCCCTTAGAAAAGCTTCAGAGTATTGAAAGGAATGCAGTTTCGAATTTTTGCATACCGTACCCTTTTGTGCATCTGGACAACGCGAACGCTTTGTCCATCCGGCATGTCTTCGTCTGCGTAGACGGCAAATGCGTTGCCCTGACCGTTAATTGCGTGGCCCTGAGATTGTGTAAATGTTTTAAAAAACACCTACAGTATACGACGATTTGCGATTGCTCTTCAAATCAAGGTTCCGGGCCGATACGCCAAAGCGGATACGCCAAATGTGCCGATAAGCCAAGGATGCGCCAAGGATACGGCAAAGGCAAAGTCTGAGTCTACTGACAAGCTTGCATTCGCCATGAGACCCCAATAATTTGAATTTGACTACGCTTAGACATGCCCAATATGTAATAACCACTAAGGAGTCAGTACGATACGGATCTTTAGAATTGTTAGAATTGAACTGCATAAATTCAGTTCGCGCTTCTGATTCACTGTTCGCGACGCTTCATCTGCAGTCGACGTGTTCACAGCTGACGTAGACGGCTTCCCAGACGGTTCCCCGAACCAAGGCAGACGAGTCACTCGGCAAGCTCGACGACGCCGTTTTGACGACAGTTTCCGACCAGTCTTCCAGCGCTGCTAGCGGAGCGGACGCCGGCCTCTGGCTCTGCCGCTTCGTTGATTTTGGAGGGCCTCCACTGGACGCAGACGGAGTCGACTGCGGCCGCGTGTCGACGCCGAAGCTGTCGACAATGCCGCTGCCGCCGTGTGCCAGTGCGACAGCAGACGACGGCGACTGCGGAGGCACCGTAGTGACGACGAAGTGCCCGATCCTGGGAGCGGTGCTCCTGCCGCAGTTCGCGAGCGCCGGCGGCGGCGGCGCGGCGCTGGGGAGCGAGGAACTGGGGGCGAGGAACTGGGGGGCGAGAAACTGGGGAGCGAGGAATTGAGAAAGCGAGGAACTGAGAAAGCGAGGAACTGGGGGGGGGGGCGAGAAACTGGGGGGCGAGGAAATGGGGGTAAACCGCGACGCCCTCGCGGTGTTGCGCCTCAGACTGTGGGGTATGGCGTAACCACGCCACGGTTTACCCCCATGGGAACTTCCTTGCCCGAGCACCCGCTGAGTGCTGTGTGTGTATTAGTTTGCTTGTTTGTTTGTGGGCCGCTTCTATGATCGCGGGGACCTCTCTCTGGTCACAATCGACCGCTGCTAGTGACAGATGCGACCCAGTCAGCCCGATCGTAGGGGGCTGGCTCCCCTAACGGGCCGGAATTGTCACTGCCGCCGGGTTGGTTCCCGGAGGAGACCAACCTCCCAGAGGAGGCCAACCTGCTGTCCAGACTGCTCCGACCATGTCCCAGCACACAAATACCGTCATCCGGTCTGAGGCATGCATAGTGGCCACCAGGGCCGCCACAGACACAGAAGAAGAACGCCACATATGTTCTACGGCAAGGCTGACCAGAGACTGCTGAGTGTGTCGGTTAGCACGTCCCACCATAAACACAGACGGAGGGGAGATCGTTAAGAATTTGGGAGCGAGGAAATGGGAGGCGAGGGACTGGGGAGCGAAGAAGTGAGAAAGCGAGGAACTGAGGAAGCGAGGAACTGGGGAGCGCGCAAGTGGGGAGCGAGGAAGTGGGGAGCGAGGAACTGGGGGGGCCGAGGAAATGGGGGCATGCCAGCGAGGAACTGGGGGGCGAGGAAATGGTTTACCCCCATTTCCTCGCCCCCCAGTTCTTCGCTCCCCAGTTCCTCGCTCCCCAGTTCCTCGCTCCCCAGTTCCTCGCTTTCTCAGTTCCTCGCTTTCTCACTTCCTCGCCCCCCAGTTCTTCGCTCCACAATTCCTCGCTCCCCAGTTCCACAACTTTCTCCATTCTCCTCCTTCTGGACGAGTCGTGGAGCGGTGCCAGTGATGGCGGTGTGCACCTCATGCAGGCTTTCTAGCGCAACCGGTGGCTGGAGCCTGTGAACGGGGCAAACTGGTGGGGCGCTTAGGCCTGCCTAAGGGTATAGGTACGTGCAAGTTTCAGACTCATCGCTCAGGATGAGAGAGAAATAATTTTTTAAAATTTAAATTTTTGTAACACAAATCAATTTCTCTACACTGAAGCCTTGGTAAGAACAGTGGCGCGGTAGTCCCAGTGTACCAAGGGTGCGCACACAGTGTGTGCCGCACACTACGTGTGAGATCGATCCGGTTTGGTGAACCTGAAGGTCTTGATCCACTTCAACACCCAGACTTGCTTACCCGAGCACCCGCTGAGTGCTGAGTGTGTCGGTTAGCGCGTCCCACCACAGACACAGACGGAGGGGAGAAAGTTAGGAACTTGGGAGCGAGGAAATGGAAGCGAGGAAATGGAAGCGAGGAACTGGGGAGCGAGGAAGTGGGAAAGCGAGGAACTGAGAAAGCGAGCGCGCTTCGACACAATGACCAACCGCTATACCGCTGAAGAGGGATACCGTTCGGGACATCTACACCAATGCCAGCGCAGTCATCAAAGGCTCCAAAGGTGTCGTCGCCAACCCGATTCAAATTGAAGCTGGCGGCAAGCAAGGGGATCCTCTGAGCCCACTGCTGTTCAACGCCGCTCCGCTCTGAATACAGCATATCCGTATACAGTATACACTACTCGTATACAGCATACTCGTATATACAGCATACTCGACATGTAGGTAAGTGTAAGCCGAGTGTAGAAAACCTTGCCAAGCTTTGCCGCGCCGCCTGCCAGAGAACGGTGTTTGCACATTGCGCCTTGCAATGAACGAGGATGCTTGATCAGTTTAAACCTACTGTACATATGTAATGTGCGCACACTGAGAAACAACGTGTATTATGCTAATGTTTCAATTTCAACTAATACATTCCTTTCATTCCTAAACGTGAGATAAGTGCTATAGCAGTAGACCCCCATCCACCATCTGAGTAGAAGCAAAAACCAATAAAGTGCGCGCAAGAGTAAAAGCAATAAAGTGCGCGCAAGAGTAAAACCAAAAAAGTGCGCGCGCAAGAATGAGGCGGGGGACGGTGGTCGCATTGTTCGTCTTCCCGCTGCTGCTGCTGCTGCTGGCCGCGCAGATGCGGAGCCGCGCGCACGCGGGAAGCTTGGCGTCGAGAAAGGAAAAGACACGCCAACTGCGGACGGCGAGCTCTGCAACGACCACGGACGGGCGCGCCTCCGCCTCGACAACGCCGGCCGGAAGCACAGCGCAGAAGGAGGCCGGGCCGCTGACTGCGGCGAGGCTGCCGATCAAGTCGACACCCGCAGTTGCGCGCACGATGTCCACGCCGCGAGACCTGCCGCTGCAACAGTCCCGGTTCGACTTGCCGGGCGGCGAAAGGGTTCAGCTAGCCGACCACGACCTCGATGCTCGGTCGCCGACAACGGACTCGGGCTCCGTCCCGCTGCCACGACTCGAGTTCCCGCTTGATGACAGAGCCAGCGTGGCCGACGAAAACGACCACGACACGATCTGGGCGTACGTCTTCTGCGTGCTGGCCGCCTTCCTATTTCTCGTGCTGACGTTCGCCTTAGTCAAAATGGGCGGCGACAACTTTTCACCAATTGGAGCCGACAAAGAAGCCGAAAGAAGGAATCCATTTGCGAGATAAACCTAAATAGTGACCGTGCGTGTGTGATTCGGCGG
>JASAMY010000484.1:0-19860 GCA_030248085.1 Paralinhomoeus sp. GSCO2_6 | reverse complement strand
GTTGAACCCAGGACCTTGCGGGCATGAGTCCTAGGCAAAAACCACCACTATGTATTTCGCTTTTATTCTTACAATACTGACGAAAAGTATACATAAGGAATTGACTCCCAGAAGCCAAGACAGTCCCACTGAAAGTCAGTTGAGCCAGCAGCGCCTCTTCACGAGGGAGAGCTACTACCGAGTCAAGGAGGAGCTGAAAGAGGCGTGGGCGGCGCCAACGACGCCAAGGATCTAGACCGCAGCACCACTGAGATGACCGTGGGCGCGCCCATTCTGAAGATGGAGCAAGGTATACCTGTACATCAATCATTCATACACTAGCCTGGACGTCTTTGCAACCCTTTGTGTTGTCAGAAGTGGGCGCGAGTCAGCACTCCCTGCCGAGCGTTTCCTACTATCCGAAGCAAAACGGCCAAGCGGACGAGATGGCCTCCACTCTGAAGGTCTATGTGGGCGACGTGCCGGATTTGCCCTTGCCCTTGCCGGCTGCGCGGCCTGAGCCGGGCCCGCCGACTCGGGCGCCACGTACATCAACTCCACCTATGACAACTGGCAGACGCGTCCCGATGAACTCTGACTTCTGCTGTGCGCCAAGTTTTCGATCGGATTGCTTTAACTCACGGTACGGTAACGCGCGCTTGCGAATTCGCTTACGGTTCGGATGTTGTGCTTAACTGAGCGTAATTTCGGTCGCTTTATTGTCTTCGTTCAGTGATCAGTGATACGCAACGCAAGCTCTATCTTGTGCGACTGTCCGGATAATTCTTTGATCTATTGTGCAGAAACCCTGTGGTTAATGTTCTGAGCCGGTTTTGTGGTTTGGGAAAGAATCGCTGTGTATAATCAACTCTGCACACACACCTTACACGTTACATTCACGCAGCGTTACACGTACATAGATGTTGGGTAAACGATAGCCCAACGGTGTTTGACCTTCTGCGCGCTCGGGTCGTGTATGGAAGGTATTAGGGTATTCGTAGATTAAGGGGGGGGGGGGGGGGGGGGGGGGGGGGGGGGGGGGGGGGGGGGGGGGGGGGGGGGGGGGGGGGGGGGGGGGGGGGGGGTAGGGGGGGAGGGGGGGGAGGTGTAACGCACCCATAAGCGAAAAATTTTGCCTGCGGCGCTGTAGTGGTGGACGACTGTGTTTGGACTAGGGTTTGGACCATGTTTTCGTTCAACGCGCCCATCCGAAATAGAGATGTACGTAAGGCACGTAAAGGGGGGCAAGGGATGCAAGCTGACCTAATGTGACTGTTTCGCCCAACAAAGATAATGCCTCAGAGGTATCGGTTGGATAACCGAAATTATCGGCTGCGGTGCATGCTTTTGGCTCACAAGATAATGCTTGGAAGTAGGTTGGAATACCAAAATTTTCGCCTGCGGCGCATTCTTTTGGCCCACAACTAATGCAAAATTCTTTGAAATTCTAAGGGATGCGACAGTTAAGAATGAAACATTTTTGCCTGCAACGCGATTTGAAAATTTGGACAAAATGCCTGACGTTTTCTCCTAAAAACAACCTAAGGTAACCATAAGCAAAAACGTAAAACATGTGTTTGTGGCCCATCTGCTTGTGTAAAATGTTGCAAACATAGGGCTGCGGTGCCAAGCGTGCGAAATACAGGGTGTCCCACCCTCCTGTCGCACCTTTTGTCAAAGCGTAACTCGGGCCCGGATGAACCGATTTAAGTCAAATTTTGATCACTTATAGAAAACGGTTTAGCTTAGACTTTCGCCAAGTTTCAGCCCAATCTGTTGCTTCGTTTCGAAGCTACAGTTTTGCAGGCAAAATGTTGCGTTTTCCATCCCATGGAAACTGTACTAATTCTTTTTAAATTTTGAATTTGGTAAAATGACGAGCCAGAAATTTACTTTGGACCAGCGCGTCTTTCTTGTTAAACAGTTTTATAAGACGGAGAACGAAAAAGAAACAATTCGTCGTTTTGAAGTGGAATTTTCCTCAACAAAGTTACCAACAAGGAAAACTGATATGGCGACTGTTAAACGACTTTGAGCGCCGGCTCATTATCTGGACTCCATTATCTGGCACCAAGATGGAGCGCCGGCTCATTTCCACCGAGATGTGCGTCATTTTCTGGACGACTCTTTTCCGGGACGATGGATTGGGCGCCGCGGAGCAATTGACTGGCCACCTCGTTCCCCAGATTTGACTCCATGCGACTTTTCAGTCTGGGGAATTTTGAAAGAAGTGGTCTATGCGCAACAGTTTGAAACAATCTCAGAGATGAAGGAGGCCATTGAGAACGCTTCGATGCACTTTGATGCTGACCTTTGCGCTAGAATCTGCCGATCAGTGATAAAACGTTGTGAAAAATGCATCGATTCGAAAGGCGGTCTGTTTGAAAGTTGAATTAAGGAAAAATTTGCAGGTGGCTGCAAAAAAGGTGAATATGTGACGCTCTTGTGTTGAAGCCCAGTTTGAAAAAGAGCGGTATTAAGCCATGCCCCTCGGATTTCTGGCCACTTCCACATTGTAGCTGATCAACTTCAGTTTGAACAAACCATGTATTAAATCTGAACCAAACGCAGCAACACGTCACATATTCGGCGTGTTTTGTGTTCGCCCGCAATGGAAATAAATGTGCAGCGAAAATACCCGCGACTGGAACTGGCTGACATTTTACACAGATTGAATGTGAGAAATAAGCACATGCACACGTATGCATGCGCGCACGCACGCACGCACGCACGCACGCACGCACGCACGCACGCACGCACGCACGCAAGCACGCACGCGCGCAGCACACACGCATGCACGCAGCACACACGCGCGCATTAGGGCATTACATGGCTGGGGGCACATCACAAATGTTGGACGAACAGTTCGTCATTGGGTGTAATGCCAGAAGGGAATGGAGCAGGATTGTAGTACGTATTGTATGTCTCGCCTACACATCACCAACTGTACATCGTCACCAACCCACATGCAACAAATTTTAGCACTGCAAGACATTCTTTGGCAGTGTCAGGTTCATGGTAATGAGCAATAATAACGACTTGTTAGAGAAGAGATTTGAGTTGATGGACGTTTGTGCTTGGGCTTGACTGAGTGACATGGCTCACACAAAAAAACGCCGAATATGTGACGTGTTGCTGCGTTTGGTTCAGATTTAATACATGGTTTGTTCAAACTGAAGTTGATCAGCTACAATGTGGAAGTGGCCAGAAATCCGAGGGGCATGGCTTAATACCGCTCTTTTTCAAACTGGGCTTCAACACAAGAGCGTCACATATTCACCTTTTTTGCAGCCACCTGCAAATTTTTCCTTAATACAGTGTTTTTTCGTAAGACAAAAGGTGATCATTGCCATAAACGCACGCACGCACGCTCGCACGCACGCTCACACGCACACACGCGCGCATTAAGGATGCCTAGACACTAGTCCAAATTTGACAGTTTTACAGAAAAAAAGCCGCAGGTACAAGTAATGCAGCCCCACCAGCATGCATGTGTGTGTGTGCGCACTGTGGCTTTCTTCACCCACACAATAGAGGTGGATCCTGCCCAAATGGTTGAGCATTTCCAATTGCCAGTTCCTGGTTGCCATCAGTTGTACACTGACCACGCAACATCACCCGAGTGGGTGAAATTGTGCAGCCAGCTTGGCAGCAGGAACATGACAATTCCAAAGGGATGGCCCAATTCTGTGTGGCCCAATTCTGTTGACCAATCTAGCAATCCTATTGCCATATGCAATGCCATCTGCCATCTGCCATCTGCCATCATATGCCATCTGTGAATTGTTGAATTGCCATATGCAAATGCATACAGTAACCGCAGTACATTGGTACATACGTGCGTGCGTGCCTACGTTTTGGTACGTGCGTGCGTGCGTCCATGCACTGCAGTGCATGCGTGTGTGCATTTCTGTACGTGCGTGCATGCGTTTCGGTGCGTGCGTGCGTGCGTGCGTGCGCGCGTGCGTGCGTGTGTGCGTGCGTCTCTGCTGACTGTCTCAGACTGCTTGAGTGGTGGGAACATACATGTACATGTAACCGGCTTGCGTTTCGATGCGTGCTGGTGCGTGCGTGCGTGCGTGCGCTTTGGTGCGTGCGTGCGTGCGTGCGTGCGTGCGTGCGTTGCGGTGCGTGCGCTTTGGTCCGTGCGTGCGTGCGTGCGTGCGTTTCGATGCGTGAGTGAGTGCGTGCGTGCGTGCGTGCGTGCGTGCGTGCGTGCGTGCGTGCGTGCGTGCGTGCGTGCGTGCGTGCGTGCGTGCGTTTCGGAGCGTGTGTGCGTGCGTGCGTGCGTTTCGGTGCGTGTGTGTGTGCGTGCGTGCGTGCGTGCGTGCGTGCGTGCGTGCCTGCTGACTGTCTCAGACTGTTTGAGTGGTGGGAACATACGTGTAACCGGCTTTGTGAAATGGGGAGGGGGAGGGGCGCCAGAGACCATTCTGGGGTTGGGGGGGGGGGGGGGGGGGGGGGGGAATTGGAGATGAGTAAACTTCCGACAGCAGGAGTGTTAAACACCCCCGCCGCTTAAATGTATGGGTGGAATGCACTAAATGTTTTCATTTAATTCTTGATGATGTCAGCCAAAAAAATGTCATTCTGAAGCGCGAAAAAAACGCAAAAAAAGTCAGGCGGTGGCAGGGAGAGACAGCAGAGTGACGTAGAATGTATCGATTTCATAAGGGGATGCACCACACAGAAGGCGCGTGTGCGGGATTCGAACCGCGACCTCTCGATTTGTAGTCCAAGTAGATGTTTGAACATTTCCAAAAATATCGCTGCAACGGCCGTGAATAGGGCACGTGTTATGACTCGATCGATTCCCCTTTGGAAGGCGGTTCTTTTAAACTGTTACTCGCTCAAATCTTTTAAAGCAAACAAAAGTTAAAGGTGATCGAAATGTCAACTGTCACCTGAATTGTGGGTGCGCCACGAGGGTCGAGCATCGAGACATAGACGTTGGAGCCGCCCGATTTGTCGAAAGGGTACTATTCCAGGTCCTGACGGTCAACTTTCATCATTGCAGCACAGCTCTGCGATGAACGTGTGAAGCGCCTATAGCTGACAAACTTTCAGCCCAAAATCCCACAAATTGAGGTGGTTTGACGACTGGCGAGTGAGACATGCGCATCGGAGCCATCGAATTTGTCGAAAGGGTACTATTCCAGGTCAGGACGATCAACTTTCATCATTGCAGCACAGCTCTGCAATGAACGTGTGAAGCACCTATAGCTGACAAACTTTTTGGGCGCAAATTTACGAAATTTTAATTGCCAATATCTAATTACATGGCTGGAATTTCAAATGTCTGGAAAGCGTCCTAGACTTGCCTTGTAAAACTGTTCACGAAAATCAAAAAACATTTGGGGGTTTACTCGGCATTTTTTCGAGTTTTACTCTTGGTGGAAACCACCCAAAAAAACGGCTATGTCCAAGGTAAAAAATCGATAATTGGTAAAAATCCGCAATATCTCCTGATCGGTAAGACGTACAAACTAATCCTTTAGAGTGCAAAGTTGTTGCCAGGGACTGGATAGGCACACCAAGTTTCATCCCGATTGGTGGGGGCTCTAGCGAGTGGTGGTCCAAAAACTGAGTGCAGAACACGAAAAAAAAAAACGACGTTTTTTCGAAACATTTTTTGGAGTTTACCATTAACGCGCGAGAATACGAAAACGCGCGATGGCTCCTTGGATTCCTCAGAAGAATGCGCTTCTTTTGCGCCATAACGCGCCGAAATCCGTTCAGGCAATCAAAAGTTATAGGCGATCAAAGATTCAATAATCCGCACTGAGAAAGTGGTCACATATTAGGGGTCAGACGCTGACGCGCTGACCCTGATACTCGCTCGATTTCAGTGAAACTTGGTGAAAGTCTAAGCTAAACCGTTTTCGATAACTGTTCAAAATTTGGTTCAAATCGGTTTACGCAGGCTTGAGTTATGCTTTGACAAAAGGTGCGACAGGAAGGTGGGACACCCTGTATAGCTCTCCAATTGAAATTTATGCAGAAAAATTTTTTTTGACACTTGCTCCGCCCCCTCTCAGAAAATCCAGGATCCGCCAGTGGACGCGGGTCGCACCAGCAGCACGCCGTGCCAGAGTCGATGGGTGCCCAGCAGCTCGGGCAAGCAGAGCGCTTGGCCGATGCCGTTCTGCGTGAGCGTCGCCCCAATGAGAAACGTGCCCACGTTCGCCGTCTGTCCCGGCCTCTTGCACTCGGAGATGTAAATGGGCAGGCTGAGCGTCGCGCCCACGCTGATGCCCACAATGAAGCGGCCCACAATCAGCAGTTCAAACGAGTTCAAGAACTGCACAGAGCAGAACTGCAAAAGAGCGCCACAGATGGTCAGCAGGTTCCGAATAGTGACCAACGTCATTTTGTGCCCTGAAAATAACCAAGCTGCAGTCATGGAACATATACATTCACTGTATATCCTCCAACAGTCTCAACTCCCAATCCTGTCTACCCACTCCTCTCCACCACGTACACCTAAATTAAAATGCTGCTTCTTTCTGGTACCATGTATTGTACAAGAGTAACGAATTCTGCTAATGCTGCATCATATTATTCATTTAATGCAGTTTGAATGTCAGTATCATACAATATGTACTGACTAGTAGGTAATGTAAAGCACTGACAGTATTCCGTACTGACCGGCATTTCAGGGGCATCCTTCACTCACCAAGTCTGTCAAGCGCAAAGGCCGAAAAGAGCGCGCCAGAAATGAGACCCAGAGCCAATGAGCAGTTCGTGACGGACCACCAAAAGGTCGCCTGTCCTCGAGTTGGCTCCTCTCCGTAGTGGCTCTCGAATGAGCGCGCGATGAAGGCGCGTGCCATTCGAGAGACTGTATTCAGAGAAGAGAAGTACATCATTGGGGCGGTGCCAAAGACATAGTGAGCGGCGTCAATCCAAGTCATTTTCTGGCGGCTCGGTCGCTGCGGCGGCCGAGTTACTTCCTGAAATTGTCCACGCGACGCCAGCCTAAAGCACTGCGTGGCAAGTGCACCGCAACTGAAAGGTCGCTGTAATGTGCGCACAGGCGAGTTCACTGAATGCTCCTGCCGCGTGTTAGTCCCATAATAATGGGACTCCCATTGCATGCGCCGCCGCAACGCGACGTGTCGCGCTGTCGCGACGCGACGCGGCGATCCTTCTAGCAATTACGCGCCCCTAAACCGCCGTCGTCGTCACGCCTGGATCTTTACCAAACTTTCACGTGCAACGGTGCATTTACCGTAAACCCTATAATTAGCCCCCCCCCCATTATTAGCCCCCTATAATTATACACCCTCCTAAGACCACTTTGAGTTAATAAGCCCCCCCCCTATACTTGCGCCCCCTCCCTGGATGGGCTATCGTCTTAAAGGCAAAATTGTCCATGTCTGGGTGTATGTACGGTCGCGTATGTGCATGTATGCACATGATGTGCATGTCAGACTGTGTGAGAGTGTGTTAGAGTGTACCAACGTGTGTGCGCAGCGCCTTTTTCCCTTAAAAATCGCCTCCACGCGCCTTTCCGCTCACAAAGCTTCCCACACATCGACACTTCCAGTTTATAGGCCCCCCTATAATTAGCCCCCCTATAATTATACACCCTACTAGAACTCGAACAAAACAATTAGCGCACGGGGGGGCTAATTATACGGTTTACGGTATGTAACGTGCAATAGTTGACTATACACAGCGTTTCTTTTATAAAAAAAACACAAAACCGGTTGAGAAAAACGATTAACCACAGGGTTTCTGAACAATCTCCGACAGTCGCACAAAGTAGAGTTTGCGTATCACGGATCGCGCAGACCACGCACAAACGAAGACGACAAAGCGACCTAAATTACGCCCATTTTTAAGCACAACATCCGAACCGTAAGCGAATTCGCAAGCGCGCGTTACCGTACCATGAGTTAAAGCGATAAGTTAGAAAACTTCGCGCAGCAGAAGTCAGAGGCAGAAGTCAGAGTTCATCGGGACGCGTCTGCCAGTTGTCATAGGTGGAGTTGATGTACGTGGCGCCCGAGTCGGCGGGCCCGGCTAGGGCCGCGGCCGCCGGCAAGGGCAAGGGCAAATCCGGCACGTCGCCCACATAGACCTTCAGAGTGGAGGCCATCTCGTCCGCTTGGCCGTTTTGCTTCGAATAGTAGGAAACGCTCGCAACGCAGCACTCCACAGGGAGTGCTGCGTTGTTCTGCGCACTCGCGGAGCCAACGGGGGGGGGGCGTGCCCCCACCTGTCGTGGTCGGCAAAGGGGGGCAGCGGGGGCAGGCGTTGCGGGCAGAGAAGGGGTTGAGGGCAGGCGTTGGGGGCAGAGAAGGGGCAAGGGGCAGTCGTTGGGGGCAGAGAACGTCGCGGGGGCAGGCAAAGGGGGCAGAAGGGGCCCAGACGAGAAGGAAGAGGGACGAGTCGGACTAATATTTGCCAATTTCCCATAGATTTACACACTCATAACCGGAAAATGTTTGCCTGCGGCGCTGTAGTGCATGGACGACTGCGTTTGGACTAAGGTTTTGACTCTATATTTTGGTTCAGCTCGCCCATCCAAAGTAGAGATGCACGTAGGCACGTAAAGGGGGCAAGGGATGCAAGCTGACCTAATGCGACTGTTTCGCCCAATAAAATAATGCTCAGATGTAGGTTGGAAAACCAAAATTTTCGCCTGCGGCGCGCGCTTTTGTGCATACTTTTTGGCCACAACTCATTCTAAATTCCTTGAAATTCTAAAGAATGAAGCAGTTAACATTGAAAATTTTCGCCTGCGGCGCGAATTCAAAAAAATTGGAACAAAATGTCTCACGTATTCTACTAAAAACAACCTAAAGAACCGCAAAAATGCAAAATGTGTGTTTTGTAGCGTCACTTGCCTGTTGTAAGTGTTGAAACATATGCGAAAAGTGGGCTCCAGCGCCAAACGCGCGAAATATAGCTCTCCAATTGAAATTTAAGCCGAAAAAAATTTTGAGCTTGCCCCCCCCCCTGTCAGAAAATCCTGGATCCGCCAGTGGTTCTGCGTTCTTCGTTTTTTTGTTCCACACGCACAAAGTTAGGCATGCACCCCCCCCCCCCCCCGGTGATCTCCTGAGCTCTGTGCGACTTCATGTGGAAGTGCCAGGTTTATGACGAGCGCCTTGTGGACATTTGTGAGCGCATCACAGCAGCGCATCACAAACGCATTTGGCAGAATCAATGCGGATATTCGCCAGAAGACGCCGCTCGCTCGACTACCAGCTACGCCTGACGAACACGATCGCAAACGACGGTCACGCTAAAAAGTGTACAACTACCGAGTACCGAGTACCTATAACTAAGTGTACCGAGTTGACGGGCTGATCAACTGGGTTGCCCTGAGGGGGACAGCGACCGCGTGCTCGATCGAATCGTTCCGCCATCCCGTCTGAAAGAGTGCAGAGACGGTTGTGTGCGTGGGACGACAGTTTGGAAGCCGGACTCGGTGGGTATGGCGTGAGCGTCGGAATGCGTCGGAATTCCCTTGGCTTTTTGTTGAGAAGACGCGCAGAGGACATCCGCATGGAGATCCGCATTGTTTGTCTCGGCTCTGCGGATCCGTTGCCATCTCTGGCCGCGGCGCTGCCCCTTTCAGTGGCCATGAATAGACGGAATTCGCACCACACTTGATTCGCTCGTCGTCAATGCGATCGACGCCGCGAATTCGTTGTCTTCTTCCCTTTTCGTCTCTCCGCCCCATTGTCTGCGTTTCGTATTTAGCCGCGGCTTTCACGTCGCGAGAGGAAACGCATCGCCTTCAAGCAGTCCAGTTCGAACCCTACAGAGAAGACTCCTGCCGTCACGCGGACCAGATGACGCCTTCAGTTGCTTACGCTCTCTTCTTCGCCCTGGCCGCTGTCTCTGCCAAGTACATCTCCTTGGTGCGTAGTCACGTTGGTTGTTCACAGAGCTGCAAATTCTGCAGCCAGGAAACGTCGGCGACTGCATTGTATGTACGGCCACGCTTTCGCCTACATACATAGCATGGCACGAGCGCAGCTGCTACAAACCTGGCACGCACCTGGACACGCGATATTTGACCTTCGAGGAGAGAGTAGCGACAGGTGCAGCTGTCGTCGTCCCCCCCCCCACCCAGATCAGGAGAACAACTTCAGGGAAGCGCAACAAATTCTAAAAAAAAACGGGTTTTATTGCAAAAACCGTTATCTCATTAGAAAGGTCCCATTTCTGCGGGAATGACATTGGTTTACTGAAAAATACCATTTTCCAAATTGACAACTGACTCGGGAGGGAACGGGAGGTAGCCGCAGCCCCAGGACCAAGCAGTGAACGGGTAGTCAGTCTAATTCCGAGGAGGCATTTCCAGGAGAAAGTGCCGCGGGTCTACTGTGGCGTGGAGGCGTGGGGCGTCCATGGAGAAGACAGGCCGTTTCGGAGCGAGTCATATGACGAGCTCGATCCTTGCGACGCCTCATGACTGGACGCTGGGGGTCTACTATAAAACTAAAAATAAGAAAAAGGAATAGAAATAGGAAACAAAAATAAAAATAGGAATTGATTTTTTTCGGTACTATAAAACATTTGGCCGGATTTTTGTTTTGAAACAAAAATAGGAATCAAATTAGGAATTGTCGACCGACTTGTCGAAATTGTCGGTTAGCATTTATGTGAAAAATTCCGCCAATCCGAAGCTATCTGTTGAAATCTCAGAAACTGTGCTGGCTGTTAAACAAGATGTTAAACAAAAAGGAACTGCTGAGTAGCAAAAAACGCGAAAATTGTCGATTTCGGCATGGTGACGAGCGAATGACAAAGATTCATGAAGGGATGGTGTTGCTCTCTCCGCTATCCCGGCACGACAACAGACGACGACGACTCCCGCAACTCCCGCAAGAACGCGACCTCACCGAAATCGAAAATAGTCTGCACACTGGCTGGCTGCTGGCTGTGCCGACAATCAGCTGTCAGAAGTGGACGAGCTCATCCGCCGGATCTTGCGCAAGGTGCTGTGCTGCCCGCGCTATAGTGGCGGATCTAGGGGAGGGGGGGGGGGGGATTCCACCTCCCGAAATCGGAAATCTAGGGGGGGAATCGACTGTGTTAGAAAAACGCGCCTGGCGGACCTGGCTGGCTCAGCCAAAAATTGCTTGTACACAGGGGTAAATCGCCACAGGCAAGGGGGGGGGGGATTCATCGTGACCTTCGGGATGTCTTTTGGGATCGAAATTTCTCCTAAACCAGGGGGGAATGATAGCGAATGTCGGGGTAAGGTCCTACAGTTTCGGGTCCTGCCCCTTGTGTACGCTACTATATTATCATGATTGTCTGTTTCGCATTTCGAAAATTGCCAATTCCGTCAATAGGTTAGGCACTTACAACTACTGCACGTGACGTCGCGCATTTAGGCGCTGCAGAAATGTGGAAGCAACAACACTGCAGCGTCAGTTAGTGCGGGAGAAGCACTCTCAACAACAAAGCAGAGTCAAGCAGCTCAAAGCAGACACCGCCCATCCCACCCTACTTGTTACATGATAGGCTTGATGTGTAGCTATAGCGAAAAACGAAGAAATTATGTGCGCGCGCGCTGCGCGTTGCTACTCTATGTGATTTTTTGTTTCGAGTCAACCTAGAAAATCTCTTGGCTTTGCACACTGTTACAAGCCACGCACTGAAAAGCGTCCGTGTGTGCATGTGCGTGTGTGTGTGTGCGTGTGTGGGGGTGCGTGCGCCCCTCGCGTTGGTTTTGCAACAATCGGTATACTACGCTCTCAAAATCGCCGATTAGGGAGGTTTTTATCGGATTAAGGTGTCTTACACTTTGCACAGTGCTTTCGTTATTGTTCGTGGAGGTTTTGCTGGTCCAATTCGTTCGTTTGGATGACCGAATAGGTCATTCTTAATTATTCTAACCACCTCTAGAGGTTCTTATTTTTTCAGGCCATATTCTAGGAATTCCTAATTTGCCATTCTTGTTTTCAAACTTTATAGTAACGGCCGTTTTGTTCAGCACACTCCTATTTTTGTTTTCCGATTCCTGTTTGTGTTTTTATTTCCTATTATTTATAGTACCGAAATTGTAGGAATTCCTTATTCTTATTTTTAAAACGGGCATTCCTAGTTTTATAGTAGACCCCCCTGGTCTTCCGGCCCTGCCGCGAAGACGAGAGGCCGTGCACAGCTGGGAGCGCGCTATAACTGAGGCTATCCTCACCATGGAAAACGTCAAAGTCACCGTCACAGGGAACAGGATGACGGCGGTCAAAGCGTGACTCGTCCTGCGTTCCACGGACAGTCCTTAGATTGGTTTTCATTCATTTTTCCCGTATTGCCTCTGTCAACACGGACGCACGGAGGAGGCATTGAGTAAAGGGCATTGTTGATGACGTCATTGCATTGCATACCAGCACGATCCAGTCCAAACACAACAGACACAACTTCGAAAGAGTCCAGAATAGGCGCACAAAAGGCTCGGATTCTCGGATTCTGCTAAAATTCGCTAAAAGGGTGTTTATGCGAACGAAAATTCCCTGCAGAATCTGATTACACCGCCGGATCCGGTGTCCAATATTTGTCGGATTTTTAAATTGCGAATACCGTAATACCTTCCATACACGACCCGAGCGCGCAGAAGGTCAAACACCGTTGGGCTATCGTTTACCCAACATCTATGTACGTGTAACGCTGCGTGAATGTAACGTGTAAGGTGTGTGTGCAGAGTTGATTATACACAGCGATTCTTTTACAAACCACAAAACCGGCTCAGAACATTAACCACAGGGTTTCTGCACAATAGATCAAAGGAGTACTCGGACAGTCGCACAAGATAGAGCTTGCGTTGCGTATCACTGATCACTGAACGAAGACAATAAAGCGACCGAAATTACGCTCAGTTAAGCACAACATCCGAACCGTAAGCGAATTCGCAAGCGCGCGTTACCGTACCATGAGTTAAAGCGATAAGTTAGAAAACTTCGCGCGGCAGAAGTCAGAGTTCATCGGGACGCGTCTGCCAGTTGTCATAGGTGGAGTTGATGTACGTGGCGCCCGAGTCGGCGGGCCCGGCTAGGGCCGCGGCCGCCGGCAAGGGCAAGGGCAAATCCGGCACGTCGCCCACATAGACCTTCAGAGTGGAGGCCATCTCGTCCGCTTGGCCGTTTTGCTTCGGATAGTAGGAAACGCTCGGCAGGGAGTGCTGACTCGCGCCCACTTCTGACAACACAAAGGGTTGCGAACGTTGCGGCTAGTGTATGAATGATTGATGTACAGGTATACCTTGCTCCATCTTCAGAATGGGCGCGCCCACGGTCATCTCAGTGGTGCTGCGGTCTAGATCCTTGGCGTCGTTGGCGCCGCCCACGTGTTTCAGCTCCTCCTTGACTCGGTAGTAGCTCTCCCTCGTGAAGAGGCGCTGCTGGCTCGACTGACTTCCAGTGGGACTGTCTTGGCTTCTGGGAGTCAATTCCTTTTGTATACTTTTCGTCAGTATTGTAGAGTAGAAGCGAAATACATAGTGGTAGAGAATACCTAGGACTCATGCCCGCAAGGTCCTGGGTTCAACTCTCGAGGGTTCCCCAGCAGTGAGGACTTTCCCTCTCAAGCCATATCCCCCCGTGAGCATTACGCGTGTCCCAGACGGGAAGACGTCATTGTGTGGCCCGGGGGGGGGGAGGGAGTGGACATCCCACCTGGGCGCGACGGGCGTGTCAACCTTCTTGGCGTAGCGTCGCTGCCGGGTCGGTGACGACTCGTCCGCTGCGCGCGCGTCGTCGTCGATGATGCGGTTGAGCTTGTCGATGAGGGTCACCTGGGCCAACGCCTGCGCCACCGCCGCCCACTTCTGGCGGCCGAACGTCCGCTGGAGCCGCAGGTCGCGGTCCCAGAGAGCCTCGAACTGCTCGTAGGCCCGGCAACGGCCGATCGCCGCCCTCAAGTCGGCCTTGTTCTTGATCAGCGTGCGCCACTTGGCTGGAAGCGAAACGCGTTGTCGTGCGCAGTTTTGCGGCTGTTGCTTTGCACTATTTGAAGGAAATACACACACACTTGAAGGACTCGTGCTTTGGAACGATGTACAGGTATCCATTTCTAACCCATCGTACCCTCTTGGTCATGATAGGGCGCGCACGCAGCTGTGTGTGAGAGAGGTTCGTTACTGACCGATCTCTTCTTCCGTGAGCTTCTTGGGTCCCCCTTGGGTCTTGAGGTGGTCGAGACAGGACTGGAGCTCCTCTATCCAGCTGCCGTCGTCGACTCGGCTCCGTGCGGTGTTCGTAGTCGTCGTCGTGCCGCCGTCCGTGTCACTTTCCTGTCGATACTGCTTGCCTGCAATGACACTACGTGTACCCAGTCACAAATACCTACATGTGCGAGTAGAGGAGCGCGCGACTTCAGTGACGCACACATATGGTATCTGTGCAGGGATCAAACATTTTAGTCTGGTTGCAATTTTCACAATTGAACTTTAGACAAGAAGCCGCAGGCGACATCTCGACATTTGGAATTGGGATCGAATCTTGGGACGTTGTCGTTGTTCTATTGGGCAAAAGGATTGCAAATTTGTGTGTGTGTGTAATATTGATGGCACCTTCAAGTGTCGACATGGAGTCCTGCTCGTGTTCCTGGCGTTTCGCCTGTCCTACGTGCACCACCGCGTTGGCTTTGGTCGCCTTGTCGACTCTGGAGTAGAGGCTCTCGGCGCCCGAGTGCTCGCCGCCTAAACCTTGTCTCTCTTTTGTGCGGGCGCGCGTGCGCGCGTGCATGCGCGCGCTCGTGTGAGCGTACGGTGCGTGCGCGCGTGCGGTGCGTGCGCGCGTGCGGTGCGTGCGCGCGTGCGGTGCGTGCGCGCGTGCGGTGCGTGCGCGCGTGCGGTGCGTGCGCGCGTGCGGTGCGTTCGGTGCTTGCTTGCTTGCGTGCGTACCGGTGCGTGCGTGCGTGCAGCGTGCCCGACCCTGCTCATCCTTCGCCTTCAACATCTGACTGCGCCATTCGCCATAGGATTTGCCGTCCGCTGACGCGTCCGCCTTATTGCGGCGCCTTCCCTCCTCCGGTATGGACCGCAGCGAGCTGACGACAACGGCGGATCTGGGCTGGTTTTGACTCTGATTCAACTGGTTCTGATCGCTTGTTTCTCCTGCAGCCGACATGGAGTCGTGCACGTAGACGGTTGCGTCGTCGAAAGCGTCTATTCGCCCCTGTTGCTGCTGGTGGTGCACGTCCACAGTGGGCGGCGAGTGACGTGAGAGGTTGTCGACTACAATTGTTCAGTTATTTGAGGAGTAAAAAGAAACAGAGAAGCCAAACCTCTCGTGGGCGAATTGCCGCTGTCCGTGGAGGTCGTCAAGTCGCCATAGTCGGTGCTGACCGAAAGGCCACCTGAACAAGAGTGGTGCAGGTACAAGTGTTGAAGTTGAGTGGGTGTACGGTACAGTGTACTGGAATTTCGCACATTTGTGAAGGACTCTCTCATCTCATCGGCAAATCCGCCAGACCAGATATGAAGCACGTTAAAATTACAAACGTAAGATACAAAATGCGTGTATGACAAAGAGAGGGAACCGGTTGTTTTTGCGAGTGCGCGTGTTTAATATGCAAATTTACCCTCTCGGATCATGTAATCGTTGCGCAGCAAGTGAGGGTCTTGCACCGATGCTGCGCCGTTCGCCTTGCTGTTCCACCACAAGTGGCCAATGCCCATTTTGCCGATTTCGCTGCCTGAAAACAAATTGCGCAGGAAACTGAGAATTTCTTGAATGTACACCTACAGTACTATCCTGGCACACAAATTGTATGCAAATTCCACGCACCAGGCGGCACGGCGACTAGCTGTCGTTGTCGCGTCTCCACCCTGAGCTGGCGTCGCTTGAGACAGCAGAAGCAACAGCAGGCGAGCAGCAGCAGCATGATCAGTAGTAGGACCAGAAAGAGAATCGAGATCACCGTCTTGTTGGCCAGGAAGGTGTAGGCGCGGCCGCGCTCCTCGCTCTCGGCGGGGTTCGGGCCCTTCTGCGCGCCCGTTGGAGCGTCGGTGCTGTACACAGGGAAACATACGTGCATGCGTGCGTGCGTGCGTGCGTGCGTGCGTGCGTGCTCAGCACCGTTCTTCAGATGGGTCAACTGGTGGCGGAGTGGCACCCGCCCCCACTTGGATTTCCCCGTACTTGCAGCGGACGGTGACACTGTCGTCGCTGTCCAGCATCACCTTGGGATGGACCGAAACGCGAATCACGTTCTCCATGGTGCGTGGCGGCTTCTGAACTCCATTCATAGTTAACGTATGACAGTTTCAACTTTACGTCTTCAGCTTTTTATTTTCAACAGTTTCAACTTTCAATTTCAGTTTCAACAGTTTCACGAACAACTTGCCGAGTTGGGCAATTGGACGTAGCCCACACACACACGCACGCGCACACACGCGAGACCGGACTTTGTTTAACGCCACAGCCGCCCACCATTCTCGTTCCACACGATCCGTCCTTGAGTTTAATATCAATTGTGTAGAGCAGCGTTCCGTTTCCCTTGAGTTTGCAACTTCTGGCGTTGGTGCTGCCCACAATGATCCAGTCCGTGAACTGAGTCATCAACGCGCGGTTGAAACGCAGCGTCACTTTCATGAATTCGTTGCCGCAATCAGACGAGACTAAAATGCGACACACTGCTACTGTATATACACGCTGCGAATGACAGACAATGTATACGTAAACCGGTCTTTAAGGCCGGTTTATACTTCGTTAGCAGCGAACAGTGAACAAAAGCCAGCTGTAGCATGTTAGAATCTAGCAGTGTTAGTTTGTCCGTGCTCTCTACAGTAATCGATCAAACCACTACAGCAACATGATACGTGTGTTCACCTTGGCGTTGTGGTGACATGTGTAGGAAAAAAAGAAATGTCGTAAGGCATTTCTAGTGTCAGCAGTGTGTGCGCAGCGCTATAAAATGTTTGAATGATTGTATTGCAATATTGTGCAATATTTGTAGACTGCAATGCAATATTGCAGTACAAATCAGTCACCTGTGAATCTTTCAGAAGGCGTGCCGTCGACTACATTGCTGGGCACCTCTTGGCAGACGGAGAAGTCGGCAAAAAACGTCGTCAGCAAAAACGCGCATCCAGCGATTGCCGCTGACGTTCGAGTCATACTGTAGATGGTGTCGCGACAGCCCTTTCGCCTGTAATGATTGGAGCTTTGTCGCAACGCAAAGCACAGCACGTTCAGTAAACGCGCACGTCCTATATGGACCAATTTTTTTGTCGCTCCAGTAGCGTGTCGGCCGCCCACGTTACTGCGCAGAAAAGTAGACCTGATCAATGTGGAACCGCATGATTGAGGGGGGGGGGGGAGGTCTATGTACAGCGTATCGTTCGTTGTACGTGTGTACATCAACAGGCATTGTTTGGGGGTGGGGCACTGACTACCCAGCAAAACCTGTCGTCAAACAACGGAACGCCGCTGGCTGGACACAACGAAGTCATTTGGTGTGACCATCAGTGACGCACGCACGTACGCATTCGGACGCACTCGAAAAAGTGGACGAACGCGCAAAACGTGGAGGGTGATGGACGCGGCAGGACGTACAGGCGGACGCACGCACGCACGCACGCACTGCACTTTCCCTACTCCCCTTCCGTCGGTAGCGCGCGAACGGCCAAACAAATGTGGACCATCGTCCGAAGCGATGGCCCCGTGACGCGAGCGATGGGGCTGTTTGCGCGTCGAGTGCCAGAAAGCCTCGGCTATACATCGTAGACACACACACATCATCCTACACTACGAGGCGTTCAGATCGATGGACGGACACCTCAGAAAGCACTATACGTCCTCCGTATTGTACACACACACAGCACACACACACGTCACCGATGTGTAGCGCAGTCTTGTTGTCCATCATTGGCTACACACACAGACAAACAATCAGTAGACCAAAAACTCTACACTAAGGACAGTGCTATCAGTCAGTCTAATAGCCACCCAGGTTGTCATAGTATTAGCCGAAGGGTGGGAGCACAGAAGCTTACGGAAGCGTTGAAGATGCAGATATAGTGATGGCGATGAGAAGACAACTTACAGGAAACACACAAATATCTGCTGTACATCGGTAGGCAGGTATTTTTGGGCGTCGGTACTGCGCCGCACCCCTACACTGTACTGTAGACTGACACCAAAAATGAGAGGGAGAGGACGAAAGGCAGGGCAAAACGATCGCTCGCCGCCCCTCGTCGGCTTCGGATTGCGTTTTATGGTCAGCGAACGAACGAAAATCACACGCCGCGCGCCGGGTGAAATGACAGTGCGCGCGGGCGGCTCCATTCGGCAAAACTGCCGCCCCGCCTAGGCCGGCCGGTTTAGCTCCACGGATACCCGACCATTGTTTGCGTCAGCCGCAGGCGACTGGCAATTAGAGGCGCATGAGCGTGCCACGCACGCACGCACGCACGCACGCACGCACGCACGCACGCACGCACGCACGCACGCACGCACGCACGCACGCACGCACGCACGCACGCACGCACGCACGCACGCACGCACGCACGCACGCACGCACGCACGCACGCACGCACGCACGCACGCACGCACGCACGCACGCACGCACTGGAAAGCACGCACGCGTCGACAGTCAAAAGTCAGGCGCTTCAGTAGAGTGGAGCGCCCAACAGAGTCGGCGCACTGTTTCTAG
The DNA here is from genome assembly GCA_030248085.1 of Paralinhomoeus sp. GSCO2_6. NCBI lineage: Eukaryota > Metazoa > Nematoda > Chromadorea > Monhysterida > Linhomoeidae > Paralinhomoeus > Paralinhomoeus sp. GSCO2_6. Next base: position 1,254 of record JASAMY010000484.1, on the reverse strand, counting down.
ACTGTCACGGAGACAGGAGTAGGTCCGCGACGCGCCCGGGTCTTATTCAAGGCGCGCGCTTGCGCGTGTCTAAGACGCGGCGCGCGCGCGGGGCTGCGTGCGCGCGGCCGGAAAGGAAATCGTTTCGACGACGACGACGGCGGGACGTCCCACTTTGACGGACGGTAGCGAGCAGTGACAATGGCGCCCGGCGGAGTCATGAGATCGGTGGGGAAGTGAGGAGGGGTGGGAGCCGCAAGGGCGGAAGGCCGCCCAGAGGACAATGCACCTGATTAATGGCGCAGCGCCGGTAACGCTGGCAGCCGTCGGCGAATGGCAAAAACAGGCAGCGATCAGAGCGATAGCGACGCCGACGACAGGAATGCGAGACGCGCTTCTCGTGAGTCGTGTCGCTTCGTTTCGTTTCGTGTGTTGCGTGACTCACACGGTTAAATATGCCAGCCGACCGTAAACCGGGCGCCATTTCGGGCTGACTCAGCGCGTCGCATTAGCCTTCTTGTGTAGGTACGTACAATGTAGAGTGCGTTGTTTTCGGCTGTTGCCAACCGTCGCACGCCCACGCGTCACGGAGTCAGCGCAGCGCATGCGCGCGTATGTATTTGTGCGCGCTCGTCTGCGTCTGTGCGTCCCGGCTCCTCTCGGACAATGAGTCAAGGGCAATCACAGGGCGGGGTGGGGTGAGGATTGAGGAGTACGCATTGCATAGGTAATGCCAGCGCTTCGCGCGGGGATTGCATACAATGTCTCTGGCCGTCTTCCAGTCGAAATCTGGCCGAGGATAAACGTGCGCCAGGTGGTGGTGGTGGTTGGACGGGCGGGTAGGGGAAGAGGAAGCGAATTTGGCGCAGGCAAAGAGGGTGGGAGCAGCTCCGACCGAACCCATTCGAAAACTGCACCGTTGAAGAAGCGACGACGACATCGCCGATCGACGCGCCGATAGCCCACCACCGCTATACATTGTACATCGTGCGCTTGCATTGTGCTCTGTGCTCGATACGTTCGCAGGAAGCGAGGCGATTCCAGGCGCAAAACTGGGCGTCATTCGGCCGCAGAGTAGAATTGTCGGCGCCGCGTGACGCAACGCGCCAACACGTCGGATAAATGTTGACAAAGCCGCTTGTACGGGAATGCGAGGCCCATGTGAGGAGACAGGATATGTACATGCATGCGTACGGTACGGTGTCCATTCTACCAAGTTCGGATGTACGGTACCTATTGAACAGTGCGTTGGAGCGCGCTAGGAATTGTAAAAAA
>JASAMY010001798.1:0-19838 GCA_030248085.1 Paralinhomoeus sp. GSCO2_6 | reverse complement strand
TCAGCTCCGCTCAGCGCTTCTGATTGTCAGAGGAACAAGTTATTGGTCGAATACGTAGAAGTGCAAAGTCCCAAGATATACCGAATGCGCGTACCATTAGGCTGGCGTCTAAAACTGTTGATTACGGTGACAGCTGCACTGCGTTGCGTTGCGAGCGTTGAGCCTGCACGGTATGTATCATGAGTATAGCCGAGCTTTTGCGTTTTGTGTGTGCTGCAAGGGAACAGCGCCGTAGTTGCAGGTAAACAGTGCACAGTCGCAGGCTGACGGTGCCAGAACGTCTGTTGTGACAGAGACCACCACAAACATGTTCGCCCAACAGGGCTAAATGGGGATAAAATTGTGGGCGCTAGTCCAGTTTAGGCTTTCTAAAAAAAATTGGCGTTCATCAAAACTTTAGGCATTCTATGAAAAAAACGCTTATTCTGGAACTGGCAGAATGTTCTTGTTGTAATGTAGGCCTTGCTTAGGCGGCATTGCTTAGGCTTAGGCTTTATTACGCTTATGCTTAGGCAATGCCTAGGCTTAGGCATTAGGCATTGCTTAGGCTTATGCTTGCACTTATGCATTGCTTAGGCATTGATAAGGGTGTGGCTAGCCTAGCAGCTTAGGCGAGGTTAAGCAGGGCCTAAGCCTAGGCAATGCCTAAATTACATAGAAACTGCCCATTCCATGATAAGCTTTTTTTGTTTTGTAGAACGCCGAAAGTTTCGTAGAACGCTTAATTTTTTTTTAGAACGCCTCTTTTTTGTAGAACGCCTAAACTGGACCGAACTGGGTGATGTGTTGGTGTCGCCTCAACATCACATGTTATATGATCATAAAACGGCTAAATAACACTACTTAGTAGACGCTAATTCGACCCATTTTTGGCCATGGCCCCAAAAAGTGCCTATTTAAATCAAAAATGTTCAGTCACCACCACTTTTTGCTCCAGACACCCCCCCAAGTGCGGTTTACCCCCCCCCCCACCCACTTCCCCCTCCACCCCCCCCCCCCCTTCACTCTGCACAGGGGTGCGCTCAACGTCGTTCTGCCAGCCTGCTGCTCCTACAAGCGCACAGTGTCCTCCTCTGCCACCCGCTCCCCCCCCCCCCCCTCCCCATTGTTCTGACGGCCACTCCACTATTCTCTGCCACCACTGCGTTGCGTTGCCCCCTCCCCACCATTGGCACCCCGTCTCACTTTCAACCGTTGACTGTTTCTTGGCAAGTGAGAAAATGGCCGCTGTGCGTCCACCACACACCGTTCTCCGCGACGTCAATCGCTTCGAGCTGCACTGGAAGGCGGACGGCGACTTTGCCGACCGCGAGTTCGCCTTCTCGGATCCGACGCTAGCCCATGTCGAGTTCACCTACTCGCAGCAGAAGAAGCCGGTGACCGGCTGTCAGAACTGCCATGGCACCTGCCGCTGCTCAACCACCGTTAACTGCGTTATTTATGTGGCTACGTATCATGAGGTGGCAGTTGCGAACGGCGCCACCGTCCACACCGCTCGGCTTCACGTGTATCAAGGAGGAGATCGACCAGTGGCGTCCATTTACCTTGATGGAACACGCAGCGGCATTCGCTTCAGCAGACACCTTGCTCCAAAAAAATTTGTTCTGCTCGAGTCGAGCACGTCTGAGATCCGCCTGGTCGTCGAGGGTCCGGGCGTCGGTGCGGACGTTTCCGTTGGCGCTCAGCGCGAGTGGCGCCTCGCAAAGCTGGACGGCTTCTTTGACCGCTGCGAGGAAAACGCTGCTCGCGTCGACGACGTCGTGGCGCTCGCGTCTACGGAAGATGTGCCGCCGACTGAATTCAAGGTTGTACAGTTGAGGCCGGGTGCACGATTAACAGAAACGGTTGAGCAGACGTTATCAATTAAGTTTTTTTTTCCAAAATTTCAAAATTGTTTTTGGTGTTCAAAACTGGAAAAAAAACCGGCGTGTTACACCTTCGATTAAAGCTCTCGATGAGGCCTACATGGAGGGCTAGGAACTTTTAGAACCACGTAAACTTTTTGTACCAAAATTAAAAAAAAACTACAACAAAGCTTTGGGGGAATTTCCGCAATGTACTGGCCTGTTATGGCTTCGAAGTCGAGACGCTCTCGACGAGGCTTACGTGGCGGGCTATGGTGGGGGTAATTCAGGAATTTTTGGATGAATCTTTTTGCATCGTAATTTCACCAAAAAGGGTACCTTTTGCTTACAAATGTGGTCTGAAAGCCATTTAGATGTAGTTTATGCCGAAATAGTGAGTGCACAAATACAGGCCACTGGCAACATTTTTGCCATTTCTACTAGGAACATCGGCTTGACGATCAGAAAAACCGAAAGTCTTTTGGGAGTTGGTCTGGGGGAGGTGGGAGCAGGTTTGGTTTTTTTTTTTGTGGTTTTTTTTTTTTTTTTTTTTGGGTTTTTTGGGGGGGTTTGGGTTTGGTTTTTTTTTTTTTTGTGGTTGGTTGTTTTTTTTTTTTTTGTTTTTTTGTGTTTTTTTGTTTGTTTTTTTTTTTTTTTTTTTTTTGTTTTTTTTACATTGACACGCATGATTTACATGCACCAGAACCTAGAAAAGGTGTTTATTCCAAAACAAATTGGGCAAACAAAATTCCAAGATGGAACGTACTGGTGTACCCACTCCATCCCCTTCCTCCAAAAAGCAAGTCCTGGCTTCGCCACTGGTTGAAGAGACTTGCATTGCATTGTCACCGAATAGAACTTTGACGTCCTTCTACAGGTGAAGCGACTGCTGCTGGAGGCGCTGTCGCCCGTCTTCGAGCGCATGCTCGCGGTGGAGATGAAAGAAAGCCGCGAGAAGCGCATCGAGATCCCCGGAGCGTCGGTAGGAGTCGTCGGAGCGTTGGGCCAGTTCTGCAGGGGCGATCTGCCGGATATGGCGAATCTGACGGAGGACGAGCTGGGCACACTCGTCCGACTGGCCCACATGTGAGTAAAGCGTCAGGGCGCCAACATAATGATCTTGCGACATATGAGCCATACCAATTGCAGGTACGAGCTGCCCCTCCTGCGCCAGCGTGCGGAAATCGAGCTGGCCAAGCATCTGGCGAGCAAGGAGGCGGCGTTGAAGCACGTGGAGATGGCCTGGACGCTGGGTCTGGACATCGTCCAGTGCGCCGTCTTCCACGCGCTCGCGACATCGACGACTGCCGACGAGTTGGTGCAGACGCAGCAGTGGCGGGCGGCGTTCGGGGAAGGCGCTCACCAGATGGCTCGGCTGCTCCTCAGCTCCGCTCAGCGCTTCTGATTGTCAGAGGAAGAAGTTATTGGTAGATTGGTAGATTGGTGAGAGAAAAATTGGAAGTGCAAAGTCCCAAGATATACCGAATGCGCGTACCATTAGGCTGGCGTCTAAAACTGTTGATTACGGTGGCAGCTACAGTATAATACGCGGAGCGAGTGAGTGAGCCTGCATGGTGTGTATCATGAGTATAGCCGAGTTTTTGCGTTTTGTGTGTGCTGCGAGGGAACAGCGCCGTAGTTGCAGGTAAACAGTGCACAGTCGCAGGTTGATAGTGCCAGAACGTCTGTAGTGACAGAGACCACCACAAACATGTGTTCGCCCAACAGGGCTAAATGTCGATAAAATTGTATCAACGAATGCTTCCAAACAACAAATTGGTCTACCTGCCACTGCTGAGCTCAACTTGTAGCATGACTGGACAACGACAGTTCTACCGATTGAGAGCTTGCGCGGTGGGCGTGGACATTTTTCTGGGGCGATTGTCGCTTAGCTTTGGGTGCACATGGCTGGGCAGTGTATGTACAGTAAATCACAATTTTAAAGCACGAAAAACTCAGGCGTGGCCAGGGAGTGGGCAACCTCATTGTGCCAAAACAGCTTTATCTGAGTTTCGCGCACAAAAAATGGCGTTGCAGGCGAAATTTTCTATGTACTCGTGGTTGTGGCATCCCACAGTCTGAAAATGAAAAGATTTTGTAGGCAAAGCTTAGGAATGGATGCGTTGGCACAATGATCGTGCCCCCCTCCACTTATTTTTTTTTGTATTTGCCCCTGTGTTGTGCAGAGCGCTTGCAAGCACAGACGTGCAGAAACCGCCTACGCACCTTCGCCTATATACCACACCCAACTTCCCCACGTGTGCAAGCTTGCTCTCGCCCCCCCCCCCCCTCCCCGCCCCCTCACCAGCGCAGGAAATGCACAAGGGGGAAGGGAGGATCCACGTTGCACCAGCGCTCTGTCGTCACGTCAGCCTTCCGCCCCCCGCCCCCTGCACACTTAACTGTAGGTCCTGCATGCGTCGTGTATTGATCGCCCCCCCCCCCCCACCGCACCGCGCTGGTTTTGATGACCACTCCTCCACTCGTTTCTGTCACTGTGTTTTGTTGCCTCCTAGTGGGTTCTTCGCATTGGTCCGCTGTTAAAACCGGTCGGTGACCATTTGGGCAAGCGAGAAAATGGCCACTGAGCAACCACACACCGTTCTCCGTGACGTCAATGGCTTTGAGCTGCGCTGGAAGGCGACCGAAAATTTTGCCGGTCGCAAGTTCGCCTTCTCGGACCCGACGCTAGCCCATGTCGAGTTCACCTACTCGCAGAAGAGGAAACTGCTGAAGGGCTGTAAAAGCTGCGTTATCCACTGCAGCTGCTTGTGCACCATTAGCTGCGCAGTCTATCAGGCTGAAGACCTCAGTCTAGCAGTTGCCACCGACGCAGACGTCTACAGCGCTCGGCTTCACGTCTACCAAGGCAGCGCTGGACTGGCGACGTCGCTGCAGCTCGTGCCATCGGTCGGCGATGATCCGAAGAAGTTTGTTCTGCTGCAAGAGGACACGACCGAGATTCGTCTGGTGGTCAAGGGTCCTGGCGTAGGCGCCGAAGTGCCGCCTGCCGCTCACCCCGACTGGCGACTTGGCCACATGTACAGCTTCCTCAACCGTTGCGACGAGGACGCAGCTCACATCGTCGATGTGGCTCTTGTTTGTACTGGCGCCGAAGACGAACCAAAAGAATTCAAGGTTTTTGACAAATTAATGATGCGTCACTACTCATTATTCACTTTTTCAACTATGTGCGCCCCCTCTAGGTGAAGCGACTGCAGCTGGAGGCGCTGTCGCCCGTCTTCGAGCGCATGCTCGTGGCTCAGATGAAGGAAAGCCGCGAGACGCGAGTCGAGATCCCCGGAGCGTCGGCCGAAGTCGTGGACGCACTGGCCCAGTTCTTCAAGGGCGAGCAGCCGGATTTGGCGGCGTTGTCCAAAGGCAATCTTGCAACGCTCATCAGACACGCACACATGTACGTGGCGTTTTTAATCCTCCCGTTATCCGATGGAGTGGTGCACTGTCAGTGTCGTAACCAGATAGGCAAGGTGTGGAAGCCCCCTTCAATCTTTCGAAGCTCTAGTTGAAAAAAAAAACAGTTAAAAAAAGTTAAAAAAAACTTGGTTCCCCTGTTGCAATGTGCGAATCTGCCAGGTACTCAAATTGAATAAAAAAAATCATGAAATTGAGATTCAAGAGCCCAAAGCTGAAGGCCCAAAGGCCTGTGAAGCATTTAAAGGGAGGGAGGACATAAAGAGAGAGTGTGGACTGAACTGACCCAATGCCTGGATGCCCTACAAATTCAACAGGAAACGGCCCTTCTGCAAAATTGAGCATTTGATCATACGAGATTGCATCCCTCCTGGTTCCTACTAGACATGCGCGTCAATCCGAATCGTTTCTTCAGGTACCAACTGCCACCGTTGCGCCAGCGCGCGGAAATCCTTCTGGCCAAGCAGGTGACCAGCAAGGAGGCGGCGCTGGAGCACCTCCAGACGGCCTGGATGCTGGGCCTGGACATTCTGCTGTGCGCGGTCTTCCACGCGCTCGCCACGTCGACGACTGCCGAGCAGTTGGTGCAGACGCCGGAGTGGCAGATCACGTTTGGCGAATCCGCCTCACACGAGGCTCAGCTGCTGTTCGACGCTGCTCAGTGATTCTCTGACGAGGAAAGAGTGATCGGTCCATCAAAATGCAGAGTATCATGATGTAGAAAAGACGCACTCCTGGTGATTTGGTGAGCACTCAAGAATTGCGAGACCGAAGCGTGCAACTCGGTATTGTTAAGTCAGTGAAAGGGGTGTTATGTGGAGAGAAATTTGTCTCCACCATTGTTGGGCGTTTTTGAAAAGTAACCATTGATCATTGGATCAGTTTACCGTAAATCCCCCAATGAACGCCCAGGGCGTTTATTTTTTCAACCCACCCTCTACCCTGGGCGTTCATTGGAGGGGGGGCGTTCATTGGAGGGGGGGCGTTCATAAACTCAACTACTAAATGGCGTTGCAACAATGCTGTGCAGACCCAATAATCGTTAGTTAAACATGAAAATTGTACGGTTATTGGTGCAAATCACCTTCTGCAGTGGCTAAACAATAGCTGTTCTAGTGCGTACAGGCAATATACAGTACCCAAACGTAGAATATCGCGTGACAATACCTGTTTTGACAAGCATTTCATTGCATAACTGTGTTCTAAAGCACGCCCCTGTGCGTTCATTGGAGAGTGGGCGTTTATTTTTTCAACCTACCCTCTACCCTGGGCGTTCATTGGAGGGGGGGCGTTCATTGGAGGGGGGGCGTTCTTTGGAGGATTTACGGTAGATTCAATAGAGACGTCTAACACCACTGAAATTACAAATACAAGTCGTGTACTGTATCTGTTCAGAAAAACAGCCCATGGGTAAAGGCAAGCAACACAAAGTTTGGTTCTGTTACTTACAAAATTTGTGCTTTCAATTTTTTTTTATGATTGCAACCCATCGCTATACGTTCCAGCGTGAGTGTGTGTGTGTGTGTGTGTGTGTGTGCGTGTGTGTGTGTTGTGTGTGTGTGTGTGTGTGAGTTGTGTGTGTGTGTGTGTGTGTGTGTGTGTGTGTGTGTGTGTGTGTGTGTGTGAGGTGAGGTGAGTGCGCTTAGCGCAGGCATTCAGGCATAATATCTCGTGCGCTCGTGCGTGGTTGCTTGCGTGCGTCCCTGCGTTCGTTCATGTGTGTGTGTGTATGTGCACCCCCCCCCCCCCCCGCCCCCTTCAACAGTGGCCGCACGGACGAAACGGAGGGAAGGGGAGGTGGTTGGTATAGGTAGGTAGGAGTAGAGGCTCATCCGTCCTGTCTGTCCGTCCGTCCCTGTCCCCCCGCCCGTTCTCCTGCACCCTTCACGCACGTGTGCGTCCTGTTTCCGGCAGTGGTGTCATAGGTGTAACTGGGTAGGGTGTAGGACTAGGTAGGGGTCACCCCCCCCCCCCCAGCTTCGGTCAATCCTGCACGAAAAGTAGGACCACCCCCCCCCCCAGCTTTGGTCAATCCTGCACTGACTGCAGGTTACCCCTATGGCTGAATCGTGTTTTTCATACTTCCCAAGCTGTTTTTCAGGCTTGTGAGCAGCATTTATTGTCCAAATGTAAAAAATTTCGCCTGCAGCGCTGTATTTTACGCACCTACAGACCATTTTGGAGTCTTTTGGGCGCGTTTCCGGCCAAAAAATCGGCACATTTTGCCTGCGGCGCTGTTTTTTTGCTCCAACTGACCATTTTTAGAGTCACTGAAGCGCGTTTTTGGCCAAAAATTCACAAATTTTTGCCTGCGGCGCTGTGTTTTCAGCATACACGAAGCCTTTTCTAGGTCATTATTGAGGCTGGAAAAAGACAAATTGTATCAAATTTGACCGTGCAGGTCACCCCCAGCGACTTTTGAAAAATCCCAGATTCACCCCCCCCCCCCCAGCTTCGATGGCCAGTTACACCTCTGAGTGGTGTCCTCCCACCACGTTGATTTGGCTGACTACTCAGTTGCTGCATGCTGCATATGCATTTTGCCTTTTAGTCGGTTGAGCATGGCAAGCGAGAAAATGGCCGCTGCGCAACCGCACACCGTGCCCGCGAGGTCAATCGCTTCGAGCTGCGGTGGAAGGGGGCCGTAAATTTTGACAAGCGCCATTTCGCCTTCTCGGACCCGACGCTGGCCGACGTCGAGTTCGTCTACTCGCAGCTGATGAAGTCGGTGGCGGGCTGCGCAGGCTGCCGCGGCGTCTGCAGCTGCTGGGGCGCCATTTACCGCGTGCTCTGTGCGGCTGGGCGGCTGAAGCTGACAGTGGCCAGCGACGCTGTCGTCCACAGCGCTCGGCTGGCCTATCAAGAAGGCGCTCTGCATGCTGCTTCGCTCCAGCTCATACCATCGACTGATCGGCTTACATTTGTTCTGCTCAAGTCCGACGCGCCTGTCATTTGTCTCGCGGTCGAGGGTGCAGGCGTCGGCGTTGACGTTTCGGCTGCCGCCCTTCGCGAGTGGCGCCTCACGAAGATCGACAGCTTCATGAACCGTTGCGACGAGGACGTTTTTCTCATTGACGATATGGCTCTCGTTTCAATCAACGCCGAAGGCGAACCGAAGGAATTCAAGGTCTGGTCTTGCATAGTGCACCCATGTTGAATAGAGCGGAGCGGAATGAAACGGATCCAGCGGAGGGCGGCCGCCCTCCCCGTCAGGATTTAGAGGGGGGGGGGGGGGGCCCCCGGCTGTGCCGAGCGGCCAGCAGGGTAGTTTTTTTTGGAGGGGGTGGGGGTCGCGTCCTAAACGTGAAATCTGTCCCTAGCGACACAACAATCGCGAAACAAGAGAATAAATATGCCTAGTGGACCTACTTTTCACTTTCTGACAAATGATTGTTAGTGGCCGAAAATCTCAAATTGTTTGTTTGTGGCGCCGTTTGTTGTGCATTAATTGTTCAGAATAATTCTCAAAAATTGTTGTGTGCCCAAGCCGCCGCTGAAATGGCACATCAATTTAAATTATTAAATTTCGACAGGGTCTGCAAAATCCGACTCTCTTGCTCCAATTTCGCCGCCACCCCCGTCACGAAATCCAGGATCCGTCACTGGATTATTTGCCTAGAGTTGTTATGGGTCTCTTGTAGGCACTGGCGGATCTAGGATTTGGTGACAGAGGGGGGAGAAGGTCAATTTTTTTCACCTCACAAACTACACTACTATGGAATAGACAAAAATGTCGGGATTTTTAGCTCCCTTACGAGCCAAACGTGAGTTGGAAAAGGACCACAGCGCTGCAGGCAAAAATTTTGCGCTTTTGAGTGCCTTAATCCAAGGAAAACATGGGAAAACGTAAAATTTCCCATTGTGCTCGCCTTTCTTTCCTTCTTCTCCCCCTGATCTCTCCCCCTCCGTCCCCCATAAGTGTTGACCGGTGGGGGAGACCCCCTCCCCCCCCCCCCCGTCTGGATCCGCTAGTGCTTGTAGGTGAAGCGTCTGCTGCTAGCCGCTCTGTCGCCCGTTTTTGAGCACATGCTAGCGGCGGAGATGAAAGAAAGCCGCGAGAAGCGCATCGAGTTTCCTGGAGCGTCGGCCGAAGCCGTGGGTGCACTGACCGACTTCTGCGAAGGCACACAGCCGGATTTGGCGGATCTATCAGAAGGCGACCTTGCAACGCTCATCAGACTGGCGCACATGTACGCCTAGAACTGTTCCCCTCCAGCCAGGGGGGTCTAGGTGGTGAATGGGATCTAGGGGAGATGCTGTTTTGAAGGGGTGGGGGGGGGGGTGGGGTGGGAGTGGTGGTGTTAGGTTTGTCACCATGCCCACTTCATTTCCAAGTCTCACTCGTTGCAGGTACCAACTGCCGCCGTTGCGCCAGCGAGCCGAAATCCTTCTGGTCAAGCGGTTGACTAGCCAGGAGATGGTGCTCCCGCACCTCCAGTTCGCCTGGACGCTGGCCTGGAGATTCTGCTCTGCGCAATTTTCCACGTGCTATCCACGTCGACGAGTGCCGAGCAGTTGGCGCAGACGCAGCAGTGGCGGGCCACGTTTGGCGAATCCGCCTCCTATCAAGCCCAGCTGCTCTTCCGCCCTGCTCAGCACTGAAGAAGGCGGAAAGATTGGTCGATCAACGTAGAGTATTAGACGTACCCATCCGCAATCACATACCTACCTAGACCTGGTGCGCGCGCATACTCAGGCGGGCGCGTAACAGCACTAGTCTTGGAAAAGCCAGCCGCTTAAACCTACAAGAGGACCGCGACAAACTGTGCGTGTGCGACGCAGTCACGATTCGTGTGAACGATTGGACCGCACTCTACTGAATTGGTTTCCTTCAATCAAATTCTTTATTGCGTCTCTGCGCGCTCAGTTGCAGTCAATCGGCCTTCGAACGGATACTTCACATCAGTTCGCCGATCACAACGGCTTCACTCCTGTTCCTTGAGCAGTTGCTTAAAATTCTCGGGTCGAATCTTCATCGTTGCAAAGCTGGCGCTTTTGTGTAGCGCGTCACCACCAGTTGGCGCCATACATGTAACTGGGGGGGGGGCTACCCACCCCCCAGCCAGAATTTTACCCCTACCCAGCCCCCCAGACCCCCCCCCCCCGAATTTTCCTGAAGTTTTCCAACTTGTTGTACAAAGTAGTGTATTTTTCATCCTTTTCAGTGTTTTTTACCCTAAAACAGCTTAATAACGCTATTTAGAGCCTTATTTACCCTTTTTTTGACCAAAAGTGCCTAGTTAGACCCTATGTAGGTACTCTTTTTTACCCTCTGACACCCCCCTCCCTCTTAAAATCTGCTCCCCCCCACACCCCCCAGAATGGTCTCCGACCCCCCCCCCCCCACTTCAAAAACCCGGTTACATGTATGGTTGGCGCCCAGATGATGCCCACGACGACTGGGCACACGCAGTCCGCAAAATACGGTCCCGTGAGCATGCTGTTGTGGCAGTTGCTGTGCCACCAGCCCCTGAACACGAGCGTCTCATGATTTTGCGTTTGATACTCCTCCTGCTGAAGTCAGGGATGAAATCCCGACTCGCCCTTTATATCGTGCAGCACAATTGAGCTTATCATCGGTATCGACGTCGTGGTCTTTTGCAGAAAACCGCATGTTATTATGACGAGTCAAGGCGTCACCAGAGTTGCCCCCAACATATTTCGAGAAGTTGAGGCGGTAGCCTTGAGCGGAGTCGGCAATCTAAAGCGAGCCTTTTAAGTAAAGAATCCGTCGTCAGTCGTTTCACAAATGCTGGCAAGTGCCAGGTGCCACCAAACCGTGCTTGAACCGATCCATTCTCATTTTTTTTTTGAAGGTTTGAGACCGAAGTCTTGGGAGAGGGGGACCGCACGGGTCCTTGGTTACACACCTCCGCCTTCTACAGGACCGATCGTCTCAATGAGAATCGGGTGATCAGAGAACACTGTTTTTTTTTGCGTTAGCCCCTTGCCGAAGGGAGCTACCGTTTTTTTTTTGCAGTCTTGCCCCACTGAAGATTGAACTCCGCACCTTTTGTTTTTGAACCAACGCCTTACATACATGTAACTGGGGGGGGTTACCCTCCCCAGCCAGAATTTTACCCCTACCCAGCCCCCCACCCAGACTCCCCCCAGAATTTTCCTAAAGTTTTCCAACTTGTCTACAATTGTACAAAGTAGTGTATTTTTCGTCTTTTTCAGTGTTTTTTTTTACCCTAAAACAGTAAGCTGTACAGCACATCAGTGTCTCTTCTTTTTTGTTGTTTTGTGACCCAACCGAATTCCCAATGTGCTCATAAGCGCACAGGCGTTTATTTGTAGCATCGGAGGGAGAACCAAATGCACCACACTCTACGAATACGAACCTAATGTGCGCATACGGGACAGATACATAGGGTCCACGCGTTAGCATTGAACCTTTTAAACTCAGGAACGGCTGAAGCTACATAGGAGACTGATGCCATTCCATTTTGGTTGAATTTATGAACGCCCCTCCATTTAAGCCCCCCCCCCCTCCAATGAACGCCCAGGTTAGAGAGTAGGTTGAAAAATGAACGCCCAGGGCGTTTATTGGGAGATTTATTGTAAGGTAACATGCGAATTACATTCACACAAATCAAATAACAAATAAAGTGAATAGATAAATAATAAAAAAATGAATCAATGACGGGTGAAACCGAGTTGATCGTAGTTCGTCGATGGTAAGCAGATTGTTGACAGCACCATTCTCCTTTCACCTAAACATTCTCAAGACAATAGATGCCGAACAAATAAACTTTATTGTAAAAATAAAATTTGGCGCTAGTCCAGTTTAGGTGTGCAAAAAAAAATTAGGTGTGCAACAAAAAAATAGGTGTGCAACAAAAAAATAGGTGTGCAATCACTTTAGGTGTGTAATAAATGTAATTAGAGCCACACACACTTTAGGTGTGCAACAAAAAATCTATTTAGAGCCACACACACACTTTAGGTGTGCTACCAAAAAAACACTGTTTTGGTGCGTTAGCGCCTTACCGCATTGCATTGCATTGCATAGCGTGTCGCTTACAGGAACGACCACCTCTTTTTACTAGTAGTCGAAAGGGGCGTCACATAAGGAGAAACGAGCGCACGCATGATATAGGCGACATGACGAATGGAAGTACAGCCATTCGGATGCTAAACGCACACGCACCGTACAGGTCGATGGCGACAGAATGCAAGCATATGGTCGTTTCGATCGTGGGGGCTAAGAACTAGAGCTGCAAACCGAAATCGGTATATACCGAAATTTCGGTATATACCGAAGAAAATGGATGGTTTCGGTATATACCGATACCGAAAATACCGATATTTCTAAATTTCGGTATATACCGAAACCGAAAATACCGACGCAAATTTTTCGGTATTCGGTATTTGGTATTTTTGGGATTTTTTGTGTTACAAAACGCAATTTCAGTTGTTTTGGGGAGCGATTTGTGCGAAAAATAGGAAGAAACGGAGGAGAGAGATCGCTATTGACGTCAACTTCTGTTTGGGACTTTGCTGTGACGTGAGAGCAATGCTGAGACAGTGGAAACGGGTCAGTGCGTTTATCGATTTTGATTCGTTCAGCGTTTATCGATTTTTGTTTTAACCGGCACCCAAAGACGCGTAATATGTGTGCACGTACGTTACGTAGTAGCCTCTCTGTAGGTACGGGTGTGCAGGGCACTAGGAAGCACTAGTGTGGGCAGGTAGGCGAAGGGCAAGCGCGAGCAGGCAGTCAGGGAGGTTTAGCAGATGTCTAGTTTTTTAAGATTAACGCACTACCCATGCGCGCAAAATTTTGCCTGCGGCGCTGTGGTGGGTGAGTGTGCAAGTCACTCTTTGACTAGGGAAGCGTTTTGGGCCAGGACATAGGATTCCCTTAGGTTGACGCTCTAATATGCGAAAAAATTCCCTGCAGCGCTGTGGTGAGCGTGCAACTCACCCGTTGGCCAGGTAACATTTAATTCTTAGCAAACCTGGCCAATTACAACCGCCCATTACCGTTAATTTTAAGGAAGAGTTCCTGGTGAGACATAGAAATGGCCAAATTTTCGCCTGCGGCGCAGTTAATTTGCGTGCAGACTGTCGTCAATAGAGCCGCTCCACCTGTCAGGGCACTGCGAGTACCTCCTGTCGCTTCGCAGCCCACGCGACTGTGTCAGCAAGTGCCATGTTGCCTGCCACTGGCTTGCCAGCCACTGGCACTGCCACAGGGCCAGCTCCTAAGCAACTGCATCAGTGGACAGCCAGGCGACTCCAAATTACTTGCTGCCAGCTCCCAAGCAACTGCGTCAGCCAAGTTTAAGCTAACTGCGTCAATGCTAACTAACGATGAGTACATCGAACTTTAAATTAGTTGCAAGGGAGAAGATCGTCCAATGTTCAGAGGACTCAGTCTCATTACTGTAAAAACAGTCAGAGAAAAGTCAACTGCAACCACAATGGAAACCTACATCTCACTAAAAGAGTAGCATGCAAATGCTGAACCTGTTGCTGCAGTACTTGCTGAACCTGCTGCTGGTGCTGAGCCTACTGCTGAGGCTTCTGCTGAGCAAGCTGATGAACCAGCAACATTAGCTGATTCCTCCTTTTTCCTCTACAATTTCATCAGCCCATTCTTCGAACAAGTGGCTGTTCTCTCACCAGATTGTGACTGTGATGGTGTGCAGATGCACACCAAGTTGCAAGCTCACCTGACAACAGCCCACAAGAAAGAAACTGACGCTCTTGGTCTGCAGACTGTATACAAATGTTTACCCTGCACCCCGTACGCTTCCCTCGTGACTTACCGAGACGGCGTTTACTGTACGTCCTCCGCTTTCTTTTGCGGCCTCTTCCCTGCTCCCCACTACCTTTTGGTTGGTTATGATTGTTTGAGTTGCGTTTCGCGCGAATATTTTGAAAATGTTTTTGAAGTAGAATTGCTGCTTCGTGTGAGCTGTTGATTGCAAACGTGGCGTTGCCGACGCGGGGGTTTTTTTTTTTTTTTTTTTGGTGTTTGGGTGTTGGGTGGGTGTTTGGTGGTGTTGGAGTGTTTGGGGTTGTGCACCTGCAAAAGAATTGAAAAAAGAGAATTTTTTTTTTTTATTAAAAAAAAACTTTTTTTTTAAAAAAAAAAATTTTTTTTTTAAAAAAAAACTTTTTTTTTAAATTGTGCACCCTGCGCGGGTGTCCCCAATTGCTTGCCGAGTCGAGTCGTCGTACTGTCGGCGAGAAGAAGAGCTGCTGCGGCGCCATTCCTGTCGAACCTTTTTGGCTGGATTGTTCAAGTCAAGGTCAGGATGGATGGATGTATACGTCAGAATTTTATTTACTGTAAAATCGGTTTTAAGCGTCTCCGTTGAATTTATCCACCTTTTGTGGCGACCCACAACCACAAGTGAATTTGCGTTTGAAAATAAATTCCAATAATTTTAACAATTTTTCAATAAATTTCAATAAATAGTCTTTCTTCCTGGTGTTAGCCAAAAGCAAGTGATTGACTGCGCGACACGACACGCACACATTCAGAAGACCCCTGGCCCTGTGCCCCGATCTCGTCGCTTAATACCGATTTTACAGTATCGTATGCATGCATCATAGCATGATGACATGAGAATAGGTGAGTGTGGGGGTGAGTGTGAGGGATGAATCGCCATTTTCGGAAGTACTTGTTCTTGTGCACGTCTAAGTCGACTTGTTGTAATGCTCAAAATATGATCTGCCAGTATTTTGCCATTATTGCGATATCACTTTTCTTGAAGCTTCAAAAAAAGGGAAATTCGGGGGAGGGGTTGGGTTCTGATGCCGATAATCGATGAGTCTTTCGGGCGGGAAAGGGTAGCGTACACCCCCCCCCCCCCCTTATATCCCCTCCCTGAACAGGTATCCGTATGATCTTTTGTACGCTTTCAAAAACTGGTTTGCAATTGCAAGAGAACGTAAGGGGCGGAGATTGCAGCGCCTTCAATGGTGCACGGGTTGTTTTTGCGTTTCCCAAACGGGCGTTTTAGTTGATGTTTCGACATAAAATTCCTTACCTTGATCAGCCACTGCTCGGTACTTAATGGTTGGAATTTCGCGGGTGACATTGAATAAACGGGGTGGGGATATTGCATACCTGCCCATGGGGGGGGGGTATACCCCTCCCCTGTAGGACCCTATCCCGAAAGACTTTCGGGATTACCCTCCCCCTGGGCTACCTAATCCCGAAACCAAATCGGGATTTTCGGGATACCCCTCCCCATCTCTATAGCCAACCATCTAGTGCAATGCAGCCGCGCAACTGTTGTGCAAACATTACTTCGGCATTGACTTGGTTGTGCGTTTATCGATTTTGATTCGTTCAGCGTTTATCGATTTTTGTTTTAACCGGCACCCAAAGACGCGTAATATGTGTGCACGTACGTTACGTAGTAGCCTCTCTGTAGGTACGGGTGTGCAGGGCACTAGGAAGCACTAGTGTGGGCAGGTAGGCGAAGGGCAAGCGCGAGCAGGCAGTCAGGGAGGTTTAGCAGATGTCTAGTTTTTTAAGATTAACGCACTACCCATGCGCGCAAAATTTTGCCTGCGGCGCTGTGGTGGGTGAGTGTGCAAGTCACTCTTTGACTAGGGAAGCGTTTTGGGCCAGGACATAGGATTCCCTTAGGTTGACGCTCTAATATGCGAAAAAATTCCCTGCAGCGCTGTGGTGAGCGTGCAACTCACCCGTTGGCCAGGTAACATTTAATTCTTAGCAAACCTGGCCAATTACAACCGCCCATTACCGTTAATTTTAAGGAAGAGTTCCTGGTGAGACATAGAAATGGCCAAATTTTCGCCTGCGGCGCAGTTAATTTGCGTGCAGACTGTCGTCAATAGAGCCGCTCCACCTGTCAGGGCACTGCGAGTACCTCCTGTCGCTTCGCAGCCCACGCGACTGTGTCAGCAAGTGCCATGTTGCCTGCCACTGGCTTGCCAGCCACTGGCACTGCCACAGGGCCAGCTCCTAAGCAACTGCATCAGTGGACAGCCAGGCGACTCCAAATTACTTGCTGCCAGCTCCCAAGCAACTGCGTCAGCCAAGTTTAAGCTAACTGCGTCAATGCTAACTAACGATGAGTACATCGAACTTTAAATTAGTTGCAAGGGAGAAGATCGTCCAATGTTCAGAGGACTCAGTCTCATTACTGTAAAAACAGTCAGAGAAAAGTCAACTGCAACCACAATGGAAACCTACATCTCACTAAAAGAGTAGCATGCAAATGCTGAACCTGTTGCTGCAGTACTTGCTGAACCTGCTGCTGGTGCTGAGCCTACTGCTGAGGCTTCTGCTGAGCAAGCTGATGAACCAGCAACATTAGCTGATTCCTCCTTTTTCCTCTACAATTTCATCAGCCCATTCTTCGAACAAGTGGCTGTTCTCTCACCAGATTGTGACTGTGATGGTGTGCAGATGCACACCAAGTTGCAAGCTCACCTGACAACAGCCCACAAGAAAGAAACTGACGCTCTTGGTCTGCAGACTGTATACAAATGTTTACCCTGCACCCCGTACGCTTCCCTCGTGACTTACCGAGACGGCGTTTACTGTACGTCCTCCGCTTTCTTTTGCGGCCTCTTCCCTGCTCCCCACTACCTTTTGGTTGGTTATGATTGTTTGAGTTGCGTTTCGCGCGAATATTTTGAAAATGTTTTTGAAGTAGAATTGCTGCTTCGTGTGAGCTGTTGATTGCAAACGTGGCGTTGCCGACGCGGGGGTGTCCCCAATTGCTTGCCGAGTCGAGTCGTCGTACTGTCGGCGAGAAGAAGAGCTGCTGCGGCGCCATTCCTGTCGAACCTTTTTGGCTGGATTGTTCAAGTCAAGGTCAGGATGGATGGATGTATACGTCAGAATTTTATTTACTGTAAAATCGGTTTTAAGCGTCTCCGTTGAATTTATCCACCTTTTGTGGCGACCCACAACCACAAGTGAATTTGCGTTTGAAAATAAATTCCAATAATTTTAACAATTTTTCAATAAATTTCAATAAATAGTCTTTCTTCCTGGTGTTAGCCAAAAGCAAGTGATTGACTGCGCGACACGACACGCACACATTCAGAAGACCCCTGGCCCTGTGCCCCGATCTCGTCGCTTAATACCGATTTTACAGTATCGTATGCATGCATCATAGCATGATGACATGAGAATAGGTGAGTGTGGGGGTGAGTGTGAGGGATGAATCGCCATTTTCGGAAGTACTTGTTCTTGTGCACGTCTAAGTCGACTTGTTGTAATGCTCAAAATATGATCTGCCAGTATTTTGCCATTATTGCGATATCACTTTTCTTGAAGCTTCAAAAAAAGGGAAATTCGGGGGAGGGGTTGGGTTCTGATGCCGATAATCGATGAGTCTTTCGGGCGGGAAAGGGTAGCGTACACCCCCCCCCCCCTTATATCCCCTCCCTGAACAGGTATCCGTATGATCTTTTGTACGCTTTCAAAAACTGGTTTGCAATTGCAAGAGAACGTAAGGGGCGGAGATTGCAGCGCCTTCAATGGTGCACGGGTTGTTTTTGCGTTTCCCAAACGGGCGTTTTAGTTGATGTTTCGACATAAAATTCCTTACCTTGATCAGCCACTGCTCGGTACTTAATGGTTGGAATTTCGCGGGTGACATTGAATAAACGGGGTGGGGATATTGCATACCTGCCCATGGGGGGGGTATAGGGGGGGGGGGGGTATACCCCTCCCCTGTAGGACCCTATCCCGAAAGACTTTCGGGATTACCCTCCCCCTGGGCTACCTAATCCCGAAACCAAATCGGGATTTTCGGGATACCCCTCCCCATCTCTATAGCCAACCATCTAGTGCAATGCAGCCGCGCAACTGTTGTGCAAACATTACTTCGGCATTGACTTGGTTGTGCGTTTATCGATTTTGATTCGTTCAGCGTTTATCGATTTTTGTTTTAACCGGCACCCAAAGACGCGTAATATGTGTGCACGTACGTTACGTAGTAGCCTCTCTGTAGGTACGGGTGTGCAGGGCACTAGGAAGCACTAGTGTGGGCAGGTAGGCGAAGGGCAAGCGCGAGCAGGCAGTCAGGGAGGTTTAGCAGATGTCTAGTTTTTTAAGATTAACGCACTACCCATGCGCGCAAAATTTTGCCTGCGGCGCTGTGGTGGGTGAGTGTGCAAGTCACTCTTTGACTAGGGAAGCGTTTTGGGCCAGGACATAGGATTCCCTTAGGTTGACGCTCTAATATGCGAAAAAATTCCCTGCAGCGCTGTGGTGAGCGTGCAACTCACCCGTTGGCCAGGTAACATTTAATTCTTAGCAAACCTGGCCAATTACAACCGCCCATTACCGTTAATTTTAAGGAAGAGTTCCTGGTGAGACATAGAAATGGCCAAATTTTCGCCTGCGGCGCAGTTAATTTGCGTGCAGACTGTCGTCAATAGAGCCGCTCCACCTGTCAGGGCACTGCGAGTACCTCCTGTCGCTTCGCAGCCCACGCGACTGTGTCAGCAAGTGCCATGTTGCCTGCCACTGGCTTGCCAGCCACTGGCACTGCCACAGGGCCAGCTCCTAAGCAACTGCATCAGTGGACAGCCAGGCGACTCCAAATTACTTGCTGCCAGCTCCCAAGCAACTGCGTCAGCCAAGTTTAAGCTAACTGCGTCAATGCTAACTAACGATGAGTACATCGAACTTTAAATTAGTTGCAAGGGAGAAGATCGTCCAATGTTCAGAGGACTCAGTCTCATTACTGTAAAAACAGTCAGAGAAAAGTCAACTGCAACCACAATGGAAACCTACATCTCACTAAAAGAGTAGCATGCAAATGCTGAACCTGTTGCTGCAGTACTTGCTGAACCTGCTGCTGGTGCTGAGCCTACTGCTGAGGCTTCTGCTGAGCAAGCTGATGAACCAGCAACATTAGCTGATTCCTCCTTTTTCCTCTACAATTTCATCAGCCCATTCTTCGAACAAGTGGCTGTTCTCTCACCAGATTGTGACTGTGATGGTGTGCAGATGCACACCAAGTTGCAAGCTCACCTGACAACAGCCCACAAGAAAGAAACTGACGCTCTTGGTCTGCAGACTGTATACAAATGTTTACCCTGCACCCCGTACGCTTCCCTCGTGACTTACCGAGACGGCGTTTACTGTACGTCCTCCGCTTTCTTTTGCGGCCTCTTCCCTGCTCCCCACTACCTTTTGGTTGGTTATGATTGTTTGAGTTGCGTTTCGCGCGAATATTTTGAAAATGTTTTTGAAGTAGAATTGCTGCTTCGTGTGAGCTGTTGATTGCAAACGTGGCGTTGCCGACGCGGGGGTGTCCCCAATTGCTTGCCGAGTCGAGTCGTCGTACTGTCGGCGAGAAGAAGAGCTGCTGCGGCGCCATTCCTGTCGAACCTTTTTGGCTGGATTGTTCAAGTCAAGGTCAGGATGGATGGATGTATACGTCAGAATTTTATTTACTGTAAAATCGGTTTTAAGCGTCTCCGTTGAATTTATCCACCTTTTGTGGCAACCCACAACCACAAGTGAATTTGCGTTTGAAAATAAATTCCAATAATTTTAACAATTTTTCAATAAATTTCAATAAATAGTCTTTCTTCCTGGTGTTA
>JASAMY010002489.1:0-19890 GCA_030248085.1 Paralinhomoeus sp. GSCO2_6 | reverse complement strand
TATGTTTGTTCTTCGTTCAGTTACGTATTGCTATGGGAAAATTTGCATTTGGATGCAGAAGTAGCACCCAAATAACTCATTGCAACACAATGAGCTGTGGTTAATGGAATGACACTTTATCCAACTTGGTGTGCAGCTGGCACTAGGAGTGGGGATAATGGGAAAATTTGAAAATATGTATTTGGATGCAGAAACAGCACCCAAATAACTCATTGCAACATAGTGAGCTGTGGTTAATGGAATGAACTGAAACTTGGTGTGCAGCTGTCTACTAGGGGTGGGGATAATGGGAAAATTGGAAAATATGCATTTGGATGCAGAAACAGCACCCAAATAAATCATTGCAACACAATGAGCTGTGGTAGATGGAATGAACTGAAACTTAGTTGTGCAGCTGCTACTAGGGGTGGGGATAATGGGAAAATTGGAAAATATGCATTTGAATGCAGAAACAGCACCCAAACAACTCATTGCAACACAATGAGCTGTGGTGGATGGAATGAACTGCAACTTGGTGTGCTGCTGCCACCAGGGATGGGGATAATGGGAAATGGGAAAATTCTGGTATCTGGATGCAGAAGTGACGTACCCAAATTGCAACACAATGAATCTGTGGTTAATGGAATAAACTGCAACTTGGTGTGCAGCTGGCACTAGGGGTGGGGATAATGGGAAAATATGGAAAATATGCATTTGGATGCAGAAACAGCACCCAAATAACTCATTGCAACACGATGAGCTGTGGTGGATGGAATGAACTGCAACTTGGTGTGCTGCTCACCAGGGATGGGGATGATGGGAAATGGGAAAATTGGCATTTGGATGCAGAAATAGCACCCAAATAACTCATTGCAACACAATGAGCTGTGGTTAATGGGGAATAAACTGCAACTTGGTGTGCAGCTGCTACTAGGGGGATGGGGATAATGGGAAAATTGGAAAATATGGATTTGGATGCAGAAATGGCACCCAAATAACTCATTGCAACCTAATGAGCTGTTGTAGATGGAATGAACTGCAACTTGGGGGTGCAGCTGCCACTAGCGGGGATGGGGATAATGGGAAAGTTTGCATTTGGATGCAGAAAATGGCACCCAAATAACTCATTGCAGAAATGACACCCAAATAACTCAGGGAGACAAAAAATGAGCTGTGGTTAATGGATTGAGCTGAAACTTGGTGTGCAGCTGCCACTAGGGGTGGGGACAGGGTTGCATAAAAAAAAAATTTCAAGTTTTTTTTTTTAAATTAAAAAAAAAAATTTTTTTTTAAAAAAAAAATTTTTTTTTTTAAATTGACTTAGGAGCCATCATTGGTGCCAAATACCTGTACTATAAGATTCTGTTTGTTAGCCTATTAGAGTGTCAAACACAAGTAATAGTGGTTCCCAAAAGCCTATAGAAGCGTAATTAGCAACGTTTTGGTCAAATGGTGACACATCCATAACCTCTAAAAAATGGTCGTGTACGATATTGCACTATGTCGGGAACCTATTGGGAGCCCCAAAAGAGCTTGGTTTTGGTGCTAATATGCAAGTTTATGCATGAATAACTACTAATTGTACCATCTAAACACCATTTAAACGCCTTTTTGCCACTCAGAAGCTACATTTTACCCAAAAACAGAGAAATTTTTTTTTTTTAATTTAAAAAAAAAAATCCAACTTTTTTTTTTTAAAAAAAAAATTTTTTTTTTTTAAAAAAAAAAAACTTTTTTTTTTAAATTGTGCAACCCTGGGTGGGGATCATGGGAAAATTGGAAAATGTGCATTTGGATGCAGAAATGGCACCCAAATAACTCATTGCAACATAGTGAGCTGTGCTTAATGGAATGAACTGAAACTTGGTGTGCAGCTGCTACTAGGGATGGGGATAGGGGCAAAATGGTCAAGTTTAAATTTGGATGTGGAAACAGCACCCAAATAACTAATTGCAGCATAATGAGCTTTGGTGGATGGAATGAACTGAAACTTGGTGTACAGCTGCCACTAAGGGTGGGGATAATGGGAAAATGGGAAAATTCGCATTTGGATGCAGAAATGGCACCCAAATAACTCATTCCAAGGCAATAACCTCTTAGTGGATGGTATGAACTGAAATTTGGTGTGCAGCTGCTACTAGGGGGATGGGGATGGTGGGAAACTGTTCAAACTTGAATTTGGATGCAGAAACCACACCAAAATATATCATGGCAGTACAATGAGCTGTGGTGGATGAAATGATCTGAAACTTGGTGTGCAGCTGCCACTAGGGATGGGCACAGTGGGCAACTGTTCAAACTTGAACTTGCATAAAGGCAGCACTTAAAGAGGCCCCACTAAAAGGGACCCCCCACACTACCGAGTACATACTTGCTAAGTGGCCCTGGTCTACCCAACCTAATCCTCAAAATTGTTGGTTGGTTGGTTGGTTGGTCTGTTAACACGGGTTCAAATTTTAAATTTGCGCCACATTCAAAAGGGGCTAGTAACAGTAAAACAACTAAACCAAAACAAAAGTAAACATTACGTGTGTGTAATAATAATATTGTGGCAGAATAATGTGTGCATTGTAGTGCATTGCAGTACACTGAACTGAGAATGGATGGAATGATCCCACACAAAAAAAAAATCAGTCTACCGCCCAAATAGGCGAAAGTCGTGAAAGTGTACCGCCCAAAGAGGAAAAAACCGAAATTCTGGGGGAAACCTAAGTTCATTGTACCATTGTACAATTGTACCATTGTACAGACAGAAGCACACCATAATATTTTAGATGCGTTGACTCTCGATGCTCAACTGCTAACTACTAAAACACACGCCACATTTCTTTTTACAACAGGTTGATTTTATGTAATCTTTCAATAAATTATCTTTATGTAATCTTTCAATAAATTTTTTATCTCAATCCCCATGTGGTTATACAGGGTGGGCCATTATGTATCAAGTCTCGATGTTGTTGTCCGTGTGACGAGACCTTACCAAATATTCAACAAAATCAGTTTACATTTCAACGCTTTAGCACGCTCACAGCCCACCTAAAACACCGACGCAGCCTCAACTTTCAAATGCGACTAGCACTACAGCAAACGGCGTCACCAAGTTTTACACAGCAGGCAAGCGACTCTTCCCCAACATCGTATGGGTAGCCTTAGCGTGAGATTCTTTCGAACGAGGCAGATCTACATATTACAATCAGCGTTCAAAAGTAAATTCCAAAGTGACGCGCAATCTGTTCGCGGTGGGACAACAATAGCTTGCCAGTCACGGAATCGGAATTCACAAAGTTTGTGGAGAAATACGGGTAGCGCACGTGCGCGCAGGCACGCACGCAGGCGCGCAGGCACGCAGGCACGTGAATTGACGGGAGGATGTGGAAATGCGCTGGGTGGGGTAGCGTCGGAGGACTGAGAACGGACGGCGGTGACAACCGCCGGTGCTGCCTGGTGGACGAGGAAAGGCGCCGCTGCTGGGCCGCCAGCAGCCACGCCTGAGAGTCGAACGGCCGGCAGAAGGCGCATGCTGGAGAGCTGCTGGTCGACGAGTTTAACGTGTCAACGTTTGCGTCTGAACGCTAACCTGAAAGACACTGCGAGTGCTCGACTTCTCTCTTGGCACACTCCAAGCAGTGCAGCACCTGTCACACAGGCGTTGCAGTTGCAGATGGCAGTCTCAGCAGTCCGTAGTCTTGGGCGGGCAACTTGGCGCCGCACAGACAGCACTGTGTGTGCGCGTGTGCGCACACACACGCACACGCGCGCGCACCTAAACCTAAAGCCTGAGCCTATTTGCCTAAGCCTATTGTGTGTGAGTTTTTTTGTTTTAGTACTTAACAGTTGAGCATCGAGAGTCAACGCATGCTTGCGTGTCTTGCGTGCCTGCGCGGTGCGTGCCTGCGCGTCGCGCGCGTGCATGTGCTCGTGTGTGTGTCGTTGTGCGCGCGAGCGTGCGTGTGCGAGCGCGCGCGAGTCTACGTGGCTGCGCGCGTGCCTGCCTGCCTGCCTGGAGCTGTGCACGTGCGTGCACGTCTGTGCGTTTGTGTGACCGTGCGCGCGCGCGAGCGTACCGAAGCCGAAGTTAAAAAAGAAATTGTAAAAAAGAAATGTGGCGTGTGTTTTAGTATTTAACAGTTGAGCATCGAGAGTCAACGCATTTAAAATATTATGGTGTGCTTCTCTGCGTACAATGGTACAATTGTACAATGGTACAATGAACTTAGGTTTCCCAATTCTGGCTATTTCCAAAACACGCAACAGACGCAACGGCTCAGGCTTAGGCTTCGCTTAGGCTTAGGCTTAGGCTTCTCTTAGGCTTAGGCTTAGGCCTAGGCTTTTGCTTAGGCTTAGGTTTTCGCTTAGGCTTTTGCTTAGGCTTAGGGTCTGTTGCGTCTGTTGCGTCTTTTGTGAATTGCCAAAATTCTCCCGTGCCGAAAATCGTCACTCGTCAGGGACCGTTTTCAGTGCTTGAATCCACTTCCAGGCTTCTCCAGCCGCTCCCCGTCGCGGATGGGGCAAGAGAGAGCGACGTGGCGCTGCTCGCGAACGAGTTTGCTCTAGCCAAGCTGTTTTTTGGTGGGTTTATTCTGCATTTTCTCGATTATCGGTGTCGAAATCGGCGTCCTTTCTTTCATTCACTTCCAGGCTCCAGCGGCTTCCCATCGCGCGCGGGGCGTGAGAGAGAGGGCGACCAGGCGCTGCTCACGACTGCGTTCGATGTAGCCACGGTGTTTTAGGTGGGTTTATTCTGCATTTTCTCGGTGTTGAAATCGCTGTCGAAATTCGGCATCCTTTCTTTCATTCACTTCCAGGCTCCAGCGGCTTGCTCTCTGCTAAGCTTGCGCGCATTTTTCATCGCTTTCGTCCACTTCTACTCGTCTCTCATCGCGGGTCAGGCATCAGACAGCGACACAGCAGAATCAGCGTCGCCAAGAGCTGATGAGCATGAGATTTCGATTTTTTTGTTCATCGATTTGTCGATATTAATCTTGGGCCGAATTCAGTCTTTTCGTCTACTTCTTGTCCCCTCCCACCACGGATCAGGCGCCAGAGAGCGACGACGCAGTGCTCACCGAAGAATCAGCGTCGCCAAGAGCTGATAAGTGTGGGATTTCGATTTTGCTTCATAGATTTGTCGATATTAATCTTGTCGTTTTTCGCTGCGCCTTTTCGTCGCTAGCACAGCCGGCCTGCAGCCGCGATTTGGTGCGCAACTGCTGCAGTTCTTTTCTCGAAATGGTGCGTTGTTTCTTGCCGAAATTTTCTGTAAATTTTCGGGGCAAGCCACCGCCCCAGTTACCTGAATGACTGGGGCGCGTCCGCAGCCCCACGTTGGCAGCCCCCAGAAGGGGGGGGGGGGCGCCGACCCGAAGGTGCGCACCACACAATTGCAAAATGGGGGGGGGCTGGCGGAACGTCGACACAAAGGTGCGCACCGCACAATTGCAAGGGGGGGGGGGGGGGGGCGGAACGTCGACACGAAGGTGCGCAACGCCCAATTGCAGGGGGGGGGGGGGGGGGAACGTCACACGAAGGTGCGCACCGCACAATTGCAGGGGGGGGGAGGCCGCGGAACGCCGACAAGAAGGTCGCCAAAAGCTGATGAGCGTGACATTTCGATTTTTTTTTCTCCATTTGCATTGTTTTAGCCCATTCTTCCGTGCGCCTTCACATCTCCAGCACAGCAGTTCTTCAGTTGTGAGGTGCTGTGCAACTGCCACGGTTTTTCTAGAAATGCTGGGTTGTTTTTGCCTAATTATTGGTTAATTTTGGTAATTGTAGACAGGTCAAAAAACTTCAGAAAAATTCTGCAGTGGGAGGGCTGGGGAGGGGCAAACTTACCGGCTTGGGGGGTAGTCTCCCTCTCCCCAAGCGCCCCCCCCCCAGTTACCTGTATAGCTGGGGCACGTCTGCAGCCTCACAGACTTACTCCAGAGGAGGGCTGTGGCCTGGCCCTGGGGGGAGGGGAGGGCTAGGCTCGGTGGAGCGCTGGGCAGCACTAGCAGATCCAGGATTTCTGGGTGGGGGCTTTCCACCCTGGGGGTTGGGGGGTGGGTATGGTCAAACCACCTGACACAATCAGACCTGAAACAATCAGACCTAAAACAATCAGACCCAAAACAATCAGACCCAAAACAACAATTCACCAAAACGTGCAGGTGCGCACCGCACAATTGCAAAAGGGGGGGGGGGGGGGCGTGGAAAGTCGACACGAAGGTGCGCACCGCAGAATTGCAAGGGGGGGGGGGGGGCGGAACGCCGACACGAAAGAATTGCAAGGGGGGGGGGGGGGGCGGAACGTGGACACCAAGGTGCGCACCGCACAATTGCAAGGGGGGGGGGGGGGCGTGGGAAAGTCGACACGAAGGTGGGCACCGCAGAATTGCAAGGGGGAGGGGGGTGGGGGAACGCCGACACGAAAGAATTGCAAGGGGGGGGGGGCGGCGGAACGTGGACACCAAGGTGCGCACCGCACAATTGCAAGGGGGGGGGGGGGGGGCGTGGAAAGTCGACACGAAGGTGGGCACCGCAGAATTGCAAGGGGGAGGGGGGGGGGGGGCAGAACGCCGACACGAAAGAATTGCAAGGGGGGGGGGGGGGGCGGAACGTGGACACCAAGGTGCGCAGCGCACAATTGCAAGGGGGGGGGGGGGGGCGTGGAAAGTCGACACGAAGGTGCGCACCGCAGAATTGCAAGGAGGGAGGGGGGCGGAACGCCGACACGAAACAATTGCAAGGGGGGGGGGGGCGGGAACGTGGACACCAAGGTGCGCACCGCACAATTGCAAGGGGGGGGGGGGGCGTGGAAAGTCGACACGAAGGTGCGCACCGCAGAATTGCAAGGGGGAGGAGGGGGGGGGGGGGGCGGAACGCCGACACAAAACAATTGCAAGGGGGGGGGGAGGGGCGGAACGTGGACACGAAGGTGCGCACCGCACAATTGCAAGGGGGGGGGGGCGTGGAAAGTCGACACGAAGGTGCGCACCGCAGAATTGCAAGGGGGAGGGGGGAGGGGGGGGGGGGGGGCGGAACGCCGACACGAAACAATTGCAAGGGGGGGGGGGGAGGGCGGAACGAGGACACCAAGGTGCGCACCGCACAATTGCAAGGGGGGGGGGGGGGGGGGGGCGGAACGCCGACACAAAACAATTGCAAGGGGGGGGGCACAGAACGTCGCGCGTTCTCGGCATTTTCTGTATTCTCGGTGTCGAAATTCGGCACGGCCCATTTTCAGTGCTTGAATCCACTTCAAGGCTTCTCCAGCCACTCCCCGTCGCGGATGGCGCAAGAGAGAGTGACGTGACACTGCTGGCGAACGAGTTCCCTGTAGCCTAGCTGTGAAAAGTGCGATTTTTCTGCATTTTCTGTATTGCCCATGTCAAAACCAGGTGCTGTGCAACTGCCACGGTTTCTCTAGAAATGGTGCGTTGTTTTTGCCGAAGCTTTCGGTTCATTTTATTCTGACTCTTCTTGTGTTTTAGCGCCGTTTTTCGCCGCGCCTTTTCGTCGCTAGCACAGCCTGCTTGCAACCGCGATTTGGTGTGCAACTGCTGCAGTTCTTTTCTCGAAATGGTGCGTTGTTCCTTGCCGAAATTTCTGTTAATTTTCGGGGCAAGCCCCCCCCCCCCCCAGTTACCTGTGTGACTGGGGCCCGTCGGCAGCCCCACAGACTTACAGACGGCGCACCGCACAATTGCAAGGGGGGGGGACGCCGACACGAAGGTGTACACTGCACAATTGCAAGGGGGGGGGGCGGAACTTCGAAGGACTTCGCACCACACAATTGCAAGGGGGGGGGGGGGGGGGGGGGGGGGGGGGCGTCGACATGAAGGTGCGCACCACACAATTGGAAGGGGGGGGGGCGCTGACACGAAGGTGCGCACCGCAGAATTGCAAGGGGGAGGGGGGGGGGGGGCGGAACGCCGACACAAAACAATTGCAAGGGGGGGGGGGGGGCAGAACGTCGACACTAAGGTGCGCTCCGCTCAATTGCAAGGGGGGGGGAACGTCGACATGAACGTGTGCACTGGCAGCACTGCATTTTCTGTATTCTCAAAATTCGGCAGGGCCCGTTTTCAGTGTTTTTATCCACTTCTTGTCCCCTCACTTCACGGGTCAGGCATCAGAGAGTGACGACGCAGTGCTCGCCGAAAAATCAATATCGCCAAGAGCAGCACAGCCGGCCTGCAACCGCGAGATGGTGCGCAACTGCTATGAGTTGTTCTCAAAATGGTGACAAATACACCTTTTCGTAATTTTATAAAGGTCAAAAAAAATTTACCAAAATTCTGGGAGGGGGGGGGGGGCGGGCTGGCGAGGGGCAAACTTATGGACTGGGTCAGGGAGTGGTCTCCCCCAAGCCCCCCCCCCCCAGTTACCTGTATACCTGGGGCTCGTCTGCAGCCCTGCAGACTTACTCGGGAGGAGGGCTGTGGCCTGGCCCTGAGGGGGGGGAGGGGAGGGCTTGGCTCGGTGGAGCGCTGGACAGCACCAGCAGATCCAGGATTTCTGGGTGGGAGCTTTGCAACCTGGGAGATGGGGCTGCATAGGTTCAAACCCAGCACCTGGGGGGGGGGGGGGGCGCCCCCCAGTTACAGGTAAGGCTGGAACTTAGCTGCACCTGGCCCATAGCGTAAAGGACAATGCAAAAGAGGAACAGTCCTGAAAGGACCAAACCTGAAAGGGGTCAGACCTGAAAGTATCAGACCTGAAACAATCAGACCCAAAACAATCAGACCCAAAACAACAAAACACTGTAACGCGACCCTGGTCAATACTACTAAACGCCACTGAAACGACTGGGCGTGCAACGCGATTGCGCCTTTGTTACTGGATGGATTCACTTCATTTTTTCTATGGCAACGCATCTACTACTTGTCTAGCCAATTTTTTCGTATCACAACGAAATGTCTTACCAAATTTGAATGGCGCCCCTCTAAAGTTTCCGAACTGCAAATCTCTGCCTATTACAGTGCGTCGTGTTCGCGGTACGCATGTGCGTCAAATGGGCGCCTTCACTCCTACCCTACGCTGCCCCAGCGCATCTATGCGTCTGACCGCTTCTAAGCCCCTTTACCCCACCCTTGCAAACTGTGCTGGGGCGCGCATCAGTATGTCTGTTCGCCTACGCGCGTGTAGGCGTGTGCGTCTCCTCTGCCCCAGCGCGTCTCTGCCTCTACCTGCTACCCCCTTGAGTTTCCCCCCCCAAAAAAACGTGACGACAAATTGACGGCACCTAAAAAGCTGTAATACCAGGCATGAAATTTTGCTACCTGTGAAAAAGTGGTGATACGAGTATTTTCAAGGTATTAAAAAAATTAATACTGGTTGTGCAGAGTGGCCTGAAAATTTCGAACCTTATTACTGATAAAATTTTGAATGACTTATTACTGTGTAATATTATTCATTTGGTCAGATAAAAAAACTTGAATATGGGTACCGGTAAAACTTGCGGTACATGGTATTTATGTGCAGTTAGGATGTGAGCACCTGCACTGCCAAGGTTTCCAAGGTTTCCCCTGAGATAGTGTCACAATGTCCACTTAACCAGTTAAAATCAAGTCAATTATAATGGTACCAAGCCTAAATTTACTGGTATTTTCAGGAATTACTTGCATCATGAATACTATCCCACCGCGCAGCAAGCAAGCAAGCGAGCAGACTGATTGAGCTTTGCTGTGGACTGCAGCTATGCCGCTTCCTCGAACTACACAAATGATGCCACACAGTGATACTCATTCTGAGACGTGTTATACCGGTATTTGTGAAACCTTATATTGTGGTATTGTTGTTGCAATTTTGTGTTTATGAAAATGACAATTATTACTTGTATTATTGGCGTCCCTGCTGGTTACAGGGTATCTGAAACATAACATGGCAATATATTGGCTGCAAGATATTGTGCTAATGAAGATCATGATTTTTACTGGTATTATTTGCAGTGATACCGGTATAAGTGCATCTAAAATGGTATGCTAAAACGTAACGACCAAAGTTTAAAGTATGTGGCTACAGTATCTTTTCTCAAGTTTGTCCTTCCATTCTCGTTTTGAGACCTTTATTGCGCGTCGCTTAAAAAAGCGAGTCTTTGTCCTGGGTGTTCTTTGTCTGTTGAACTTTCTAGCGTTTTTGAAGCGGTTTTTTTGTGGATTTTGTCACCTGCTGGAAGTAAAATCAACTCCTTTTACAAATTTGGCAACTTTTACATATTCTGGCTCAGTTTAAGATGGGAATTTAGCTCTTTTTATTGCAAAAATTTGAAAAAATGGCTGACAAATTGGCAGAAAATTCCAATTCTCAGCCTGGAATTGCGTCTGGTGCCCCAGCTGAGGCAGGAAGGCTCCTCGACGCAGTAAGTTGTGCGGCACTCTGTGTGTGTGCTGTGAATATTGAGAAATGACTGCAAAAATTAAGAGGATTTAAGCAATTTTTTTATTTTTAGTTTTTTTTTAACTGGCAGCTTGCCCACTTCTTTGTACCGGTATTTGGGTGTTACATTACTGGTATTTTTTTGTGCTTCGGAATTTTTGCTGCTAGTGATTGTGGCATTCATTACTGGTAATTTTGGTTGTAGGTGCAAGGTGCCGATCAGAGAATGGCAGACAATGTGGCTGATGCTGATGGTGGCCAGCTGGCGGAGGGGGAGTTGAGAGAAAGCGATGGCATTACTTCCTCTGCTCAAGGTTATTTAATGTATAGCCCTAGCATGCACAGACATGTACATGAGTCTGTATTTTTAGTCCAATCTGAGGCTGCTGAACAGGAGTCGGTGCAGGGGCCGCAGGAGCAGGGCCTGTCAGAAGAGCAGTATGCCACTCCCTTCTTGAAAAAGTCGTTCGATCGCTCACTCCATCGCGGCACCTGTTTTAAATCTATTAAAGTGGATCAGTTGGTGTCTTACAGCTACATTCCAATTCTGGGAGAGGAGCTGTTCCCTAGACATGCCGAATATTTGGATGGGGATGGAGTGGACCAGATACCGGTATTTGAGGCAAAAATTGTGAGGCTTTACATATTGTGTTTTATACTTTACTGCGACTTGCTAACCACTTACCTGGTTTGCAGGAAGTGACCAATGGTGAAAGTGGACAGAGCTTGGGAACCCATCAGTTTGTGGGACGCAAGAGCTTGGCAGTGGATGCAATCGAAGCTGAGCTTCCGGGGACATACCAAAAACTCACAATGGAGCAGAAAGTGAAAATGTTTAGAGCCGTCGATAAGGTATGTGGTTTTTTGCTGTAATACTGGTAATTTTTCTGTGGTTGTGTGCTGCACTGCGTGTACTGTGTTGCCTCAACTTGCAAGTGAGCTAAAGTGGTTCTGAACAATTTAGCACCAGAAAGAGCAGTACTACAAGGGGTTGAAGGAAATCATTCCTCCCAAAAGCCGCATTCAAGTGGCCGACAGCGGCAGACTGTGGACTGGAAGGGTGGTTGAAGTCTTTGTGGATGCCAAAGGAGATGTGTACTATCGGTGCAACTTCAGTGAGAGCAAGTGTGAGGACCTCTCGGTAATAATGGTCGTCTTGTTAGCCATGTTTACCACATCAAAAAGACCGCCTGTTCAGTTTCATCACTTTTACCGCACTCGTCACGCCCTGCAGATGTGCACATTCCCTGCCGATGTTTTGAAAGCGGACAGGGCATTGCACGAGATGGCCAGCTACATTGAGTCAATTCAGATGACTGGAAGATCCACTCAAATGAATCTGGGAGACCTCAGTGGCCATCTTTGCAATGTCATTATAAATGGCAAAATTGAGAATTGCATCATTGAACTGGTTGACCAGTTCACGCATACGGTCACTGTGTATGCCATTGATTTGGAGTTTGCATTGACTAGAAAATCGTGGGAAATTTACCGGATTGACCACATGACGAATTTCAAGTGATTTGCTTTGTTTTTACTACACGTTTCTTGCATGGTTTAGCTATGGCAAATACCGGTATTCATAGGTCAAAGCAGATAGTTGAGCATCCGCTCATCAGCTGCTCCGGCCCGTCACCGGCGGGTGGTGTTCTCGACATGGGTTCTCGGGCGGTCGATAACATCCCCAGTTCTTCTGGCTCTCTGCAGCTAAATGTGCCAGCAGTTGAAAAGCTCGCTGGGAAGATTATTGCTGCTGAGAAGTCAAAACAGCCAAAGAAAAAAGACGTGCAATCCACAGAGGTGGACATCAGCACCAAAGCGTTGGTTCATTTATTTTGAGTAAATGAGTGGTTGGTGTGGTAATTAATTGAATTACTGCTAATTATGGTTAAATTTGATTAGCAGCCTGCAATTGATGATACGTGTTGTAAATACTGGTAATTGCATTTGAGGCAACTTATAGGGCCACTGCGATTGTCTCCACCGCTGTCTGCCAAGTGGCAGACAAAACGCTTGGGCAGATGAAAAACTGCTACGACAATTACTCAGCAGATGTCACAAAGTCTCTGAGTTGTGTTGAGAGGGAGCTTAAAGGGGTCATCTGCGAAGTGAGATCGATCAAAGGTTGGTAACTCAATAATGTATTTTGTTACTGGTAATACACGATTGCAGCTGCCGGCGGAGAACAAATGCGATCGGCTAGGGACGTTGTTCTGAGCCAGACCTCATTTGCTGAGCAGCTGCTGATGACCACTAAAGGTCTCTTGGGAAAGGAGCGGCCTCAGTACAAAGAGACCCACCTGGGGCGCGTAGAGGGCAAAGTCGACGAGCTTATCAAAAAGTTTGAGTTGCTGGAACAAACCGTGAGTCGGACTCAGCAAACGTCACTGCCAGCGACGGTAAATTATGCTCTATGCTGCTTGATTTTATTGTGTTTGCTGTGCGTCGCTGCTTATTCGTTTTACTCGTATTTTTGTGTGTTCAGACTTTCGATGCGGCTGCTGTGCAGGACACGCAAGTGTGCGTGCGGGCCTCTCAACACGTCTCTGGTGTCGATCTCGCGGCTGCTGCCAGATCGTTTGAACAAAAAGCTTCAGCCAAGGATCCTCCTTTGGCAGTGGTCACCACGCCTCTCTCTTCTGTGTCCAGCTTGCGTCCCCACGACAGTGCAAGCGGTGGCCGAGGCAGTGGCAGCGGCAGCGGCGGTGCGTCTGGCAGGCCCGTTCCTAAAAGGCTGCTCCAACCCCGCTTGGATGACGAAGGTATCTGTGGTTTGTCTGTCTTTTTACCGGTATTTTTAGCCACTAATTGTGATCCAATTGCAGTTGTATGAAACAAATTAGCGGTCCATTGTAGGCTCACGGACGTCTTGCCTCTCCAACGCCGACAGCGTTGTACAGGAGGCAAACCACCTCTTGACGTCGAACGGTCTGCAGCCGCAGCAGTTGAAGGGAATGGTAAACGATTAATGTGACTCAAAAAAATACCGGTAGTGCGTTTTGACTGGTTTGCATTTTAGCGGCTGAGGCGTATTCGCCCACCGGAGAAAACGTCTGTTTCCTCTGTTTCCTTGATTACGATTGAGGAAGTGAGCATCTCCTCCGACCCGTTCGGCACCGATTTTGACGAAGCCGACACGGAGGAACCAAAAAAAATTTTGACCCAGTTTGGCATTTTTGAGAAAAAAACGGCCAAAAGTGCAGTGCTGCTAAAAGGGTTCAAAATTGATGACTGGCCGGCAGACCTGAAAGCCAGCTTCATCTCGGCGCTAGACCTGGCCAAAAGCAAAAAAGTTCTCCCTATTACTGTGACAAGGGCGATCACAACGTGCCTCCAAGTTTTCTACAATTACATCAGAAGACTGGTTGCCACCTTTGGAGCTCCAGTCACGTTCGAAAGTTGGTGACCTATGCAGTAAACTGTAGCTGTCACAGGTAGTATTACTAGTAATGCACACCTTACTACTGTCTCATAGCCTGTTTGCCTTAGCCTAGGCTAGTAGCTTTTATGACGGATTACCTATTCAGAATCGCCAGGCAACGACGGACTGAAGAGGAAGGCCGGCTCTCTGCGCGCCATGATCGACAACAACTGCGAGCCGATACAGTCGGTGCTGGAATTTATTCGAATCCAGCTACAACCTGTCCGAGAGGTGTATTTGCGTATGTGTGTGTGTGTGTGCGTATGCGTGTGTGTGTGTGTCACATGCAAATTTTTTTTTTGCGTGAGTTAGCATCGAATTACTGGTAAAATTCGATTGCAGGAGATTGTTGCCACGGCAATGTGGGAGGGTCTGAGGACTCTACAGAAGCAGTACCATAAGAACACTTCTCGGAAGCGGTTGCGGCTCGTGAAACGGGCCGACGACGACGAACGCCGAAAGAGAACCAGTTCAAAAAGTTCCAGCTGCAGCGTTGTGGACTCCCAGAACGCACCGTCTGCGCCGAAGTCGGCAGTGCCGGTGCCACCAGTGCAGGCGGATCCACAGTCAGAGCCAGTGCCGAAACGACAGAAACTGTCATCGGCTTCTTCGCCGACCCACAGCAGTGCAACTGACACCTCTCAGACATGCTCAAAGGCTGCACGAGCCGATGAGAAGGAGACAAGACTGGCCAAACTGAAGGCAAAAATGGGTGGGCATCCATTTTAGCGGTCCTCAAATCATAGCATTGTTAATGTAATACTGGTAATTTGTTGGAGATGCCATGCCGCCAGCATGGCATCTCGAACAAATTTTAGCCAGTCCTCAAATCATAGCGTTGTTAATTTAATACTGGTAATTTGTTGCAGACGCCATGTCGCCAACATCGCGTAAGGCGTTCAAGAAGAACCTGAAGAAGCAGAAAGAGGCGAAGATGAAAAATTGAAAAATTGATCATTTAGTGAAGCGTCCGATCACTAGCTTTACGTCACAGCAGGTCTCTTGGCAGCTACTCGTGCAATCGGTGACTGAAGTGCAAACGTTTGTGAACGAGTAAATTTTTTTGGTCATGCCTGTGCTGTACTACCGGTAGTAATACTTTGTACTGGTATGTTGAAAACGAAGTGCCCGGCATGTGTTTTCCAACTAGGTGTCAGTCTAAGCGGTTTCTTCAAAGCCATGTCAGAGTCGGCAGACGTGGAGAAGCAGCTGAAGTATGTGTTGGTAGTTGTGTTACTAGTAATTCACATAGTACTAGCACTAATAGGTTTAATACTCATACGCACATGCAGATGCAGATGATATGTAGGCAAGTGCCATTACCGGTATTTTTGCTTCCAGGAAGCTTACTAAGAAGCATAAAAAACTGGCCAAACAATTTGAAGACTTGGAGAAAGTGAAGGAACGGCTGCAGGAGGACAATAGTTTGAAAAGTAAAGAATTGGAGTCTCTGGAGCAGCAGCTGAAGGTGCTCACGCGAACCCAATCAGAGCAAGCTATGAACTTTGCCTCTGTTACCATGCTGAAGGACGAAGTTGCACAACTGAAGTTGAAGCTGACCGACTGTCAGATGGAGCTGTCAGCGGGAAAGGGTCGCGAGAGTCTTCTGAAGGAGCTGCTCGAAAAGAAAGAGCGCCAGGTAATAGAGCACCTGCCACATGCTGAATTAAACTGTACAATACTGGTAATGGGAACAAAATTTAGTTGATGGAAAAAAGTGCAGCGCCTGTTGCCACGTCAGATGACGCTGATACTGCTGCAATTTCGAGTCGTCCTCCTCCTCAGAAGCAGACGGCAAAAAAAATGAGGAAGCACAAAGAGCCCACTGGACCTGGATTTCCAGCTCACGCTGGAAAACGAGCTTTGGCCAGAACTGAAAAGGAAATGAAGGAGCGATTTGACGAAATACACAAGAACGGCGAGGAGGGTGTGGATTTTATTCAAATCCGCGCTGGTCTTTTTGTAGCCTTGCTTAATGCAAAGTGCTATGGGTACCCAGCTGAGGCTGGAACCAACTGCATTGTGCCCAGGCACGCGGCGCTGCTACCCGAGGTCACACTTTCATGAGACACCATTTATACCGGTATTTTGACAATGAGAGTGACTTTACAGGTTCTAAAGGAAGCGAAAGAAAGGGCCACGCACATGCAGCAAACTGTTATGAAACAAGGAAGTGAAGCCGTCGACAGCAATTTCCGAGCTGAGGCGGCTTACGTCAAAGAACTGGTGCTCTGCTTGTTCTGCTCCTGTCTCTCAGACCTACAGGGACCAGTGTACTTCAACGGTGCGTACTTTTTTTACTGGTAGTGCGTGCCCAAGCAGCAAATCCAACATTTGCAATGTTTAGGTTGGAGACCGGTGCAGACCACAAAGTGGAGCAAGGACTCTCTTGCCACCTCTGACTTCATCATTCAACAGCAGCCAGAGCTGATTCAGGATTTCTTCTACCTGGCTCTAAGAAGCGCTGACCTGAATGAGGTTTTCAAAACTGCATTTCCGTTTTGATACTGATATGCTCAATTTTGCTTAGTTTTTGTGTGACTTCCGGGTTGCAAAAATACCCGTAATAGCATATTGTTTGTCTATTACTGGTACTCTGCAATTTATGCCCAAACTATGCTATGCTAGGCGCAAAAGAAGAAGGTCGTCATCATCACGATGGCGGGACTTTGGAACAACTGGCAGAAGTCGATGCGCAGCATGTCGGTGTTCAATGGCACAAAGAAGCCAATGTTCTCAAAGTGCCCCTTGCCGACCATGCTGCTAAAGGAGAAGAATGAGGAACTGTACACCGCCAATGAGAAGCTGCGTCAGTCTCCTTTGGCATTACTTTTATTTAATACCACTATTTTGTTCAGCACACCATAGAAATCAATGAATGCTACCAATGTATTAAAAACTGAATACTGGTATTTTTAGCCCGCTTGCCTCCACTGGCGGATGGACGCAAGCTGAGTGGTCCACTGTGGTGTGAAGAGGGCGACAGCAAGGCGAAGTCCAAGCTCGCGAAGAGGTCGAAAATGGCCACTAGCGAATCGTCGGATGGCAAGCCCGAGAACACGCAGACGTCCACCTCGAAACAGCACTGCTCATCGAAAAAAGATTCAAGCTCTGAGTCGGAGTCCGACACAGATGATATGGAGCAGTATGCAGAGCTGAGTGACACAGCGATTGAAAATGCGGCTAGCGCTGTTTAGTGGAGGCACTTGCAACGGTTACTGCTGGTTGCAGCATGCACTTCGTGCGACCTCGTTGAAATAGAGTGGTTAGAGTTGAGACACTGAAGTTGGCTGAGGGATTAATACCTGTGCAATTGTGGCAACCTAATATGTAAATCATGTTTATTGGGTTATTGCAGGGTGAGCGGCTATTACAATCCTATTACTAGTATTTCGTTCGCAACTGTTTGTGATGTCCAGAAAGCGGTCAGTTCAGGATGCGCCTGAGGTGCCAGAGGTCCTGTCATTCTTAGCATCGGTAGAGCAGACAATTTTTATGCGCAAACCAAATCGTTCAGATTGATACTGGAAATGTGTCCGACATGTCGGCTGAATTCATTGGGGACTCGACTGATGGCAACTCATCAGATGACGAGTCCGAGCCGCAGCTGCCAAATACGAGTATTAGGCCTGCTCAGACTTTGCGCAAGGGGACGAAAGGTGCAACAGAGGCGTTGCAAGCAGAGGCTGCTCAGCACCTACAGCCTCTCCCAGAAAACTATGCTTGGATAGACGGAGTAGTAGATGAATTGCCTCAGTGTGAATGGGAGCCCAACGCAGATCTAAGTCCGCAGAATGCGCCAGACTTAACTGGACAGTCTCTCCTGAGCATATTCATGGACATGTCGCAGGAGTGTCTAAAGGAAATGGTGCGCTGCACAAACTTGAAAGGTCGCTCTGCACGACCATTGGGCTGGCCCGAACTGACAATTCCCAAGGCCCTCGTTTTTATCGCATTGCTGTTCTACTTCGATTGGAATCCAAAGCCTCAGCTGCACCACTACTGGAAAAAGGACTTGCCTGACCCCTTTATTGTGAGAGGGAACGTGTCCAAAAAAAAGTTCCTCTCATGGCATTCCAAGCTCTGCTTGTATGATGATTCCGAGTATTCTGCTAATGAAAAGAAGAGTAATAAAATTTACAAAGTTGAGAAGTACCTGAACATGGCTCAAAAAAATTTTCATAGAATGAGAAAGCCTAAAAGTAGACATCTCAGCCTAGATGAGGAAATGGCTGAATTCAAGGTACTTTATTATGCTACAAGCAGAGTGACTAATACCAGTAGTTGTCATCTGACAAAAAATTTGCTCATTCAGGGACGCAGCTGCTTGATCCAAATTATTAAAGGAAAACCAAAAGGGGAAGGGCTAAAATACTATGACTTGTGCGATCCCGAAACAGGCTATGTTTACTCAAGCTTGTTGCACTCGTCCAACCATGTTCAATTTCAAGAAGTATGGGGACGGATCGTCGCCATCTGTTACAAACTGTTACGTGGAGCTCCACACTTGGGCATTCCATCCTTCCTTGATCAAGGCTACTACGTGAGCACACTTACTGCAGTAAATTGGTGGTTTTCTGTATTACTAGTATTCAGGTATACACTGACCGGTACTATACGACTGTGCAAATGAACTATTCTATGGCCTTGAGAAAAACATTTTTCTGTGGAACGCTTCGGCGTGAACAACGGTCTCACTTGCCCACTGCCATTATGCAAGGCACAAAGGCAAGCAACACCCCTCCATTGGTTAAGGCACTACCAAGGGGCCATACTCTGAAAGTCAAGAGCAACTATGGTAAAAATCTTTGCAGTATTGCCATTCCTTAAAATTAAGTTTGAATAAAGCACATTTGTTACAGGTGAAACAGTGGCTATTACTTGGATGGATGCCAAAGCAGTCACCTTCCTTTCTTCAATCCCGAATGTGACCCAACAAAGCACTGTGTGCTATAGAAAGGGAAAAACCCCTAAAGGAGATGTCTACAGGATCATGATTTCTCAACCCAAAGTGGCCAATGAGTTTAATAAATATATGGGTGGCGTCGACCTACAGTGCGTTTGCACATCACAGTTTCTAGTATGATGCCTTTTACTGGTATTATTATTGCCATTATGCTCGTTCAGCGATCAGCTGTGTGCATCTGTCAAGCATCATCGCCGCTCTCGACGCTGGTACATGTCCGCATGTGCCATGCAATCTCTTGACTGGTTTTGCACCAACAGCTTTATTCTCTATCGAGAATTCACAAATGCCTCTGCAAAGAATTCTGATGTGAAACTTGCATTGGCTCAAAGTATTCTGGACTTGGCTGTGCATCTGGAGGTACAGCAGCTTCCGACTGCACCGTCCACCTCTTCTGACCCTCACTCCATTCCAAACGAGCCTGTCGACGCACCAGCTCCGCTGGATGTGAGCGTGGTGAAGGAACTCCGTCTGAACAAAAGTGTGCCTCACTTTCCAAGACAAGCAAAAGTAATGAAAGGAAATACTAATTAATACTGGTAAAAATTATAATTTCACCTAGGTTCGACGAGAGTGCCAAGGGCACAGACAGCGTTTGCGCACATTCTACTTTTGTCAAACGTGCAAGGTTTTCTTGTGCATCAATGGAGGCTGCTTTGAACGCTTCCACACAGTGAACGACTATCTCATTAGCCAACCGTCAGTTGGACTTCGCATTGGAAGAAGCGATCAGTTATACTAGGCATATTGGTAAATTTATTTATTTACTAGGTAAATTGTGATGTCTGGATTTATGCATTGGTCTTGCTGTCTGTGTTTCGTTGACATCTGCACACATCTGTACGGCTGCAAGGAGTCATTTCAATGTGACGTGTCAGCATTACGCTCAAGTATTTTACCGGTGTTACCCAGTAATTAAAATGAAAAAATGACAAATGATATAGACTGGTAATTAAGCTGGCATACCAGTATTCCAGCAATGAGGGGTCAAGTATTTTTTTTGGATTGTAATTCATACTGGTAAGAAATTTTGCAGTACTCGTAAAAGCGCTTTTTTAATGGGTGCGAAATTTTCATGCCTGGTATTTGTTCATTTTGTAAGTAATAATTGTGGGGTTAACCCCACGCCCCGTATACGGGGGGGGGGGGGAAACTCAAGGGG
>JASAMY010002859.1:0-19894 GCA_030248085.1 Paralinhomoeus sp. GSCO2_6 | reverse complement strand
GAGTGAATTTTCTTCAACATGGGGTGGCCCAATTACTGACCCCTCTGGTGGAGGCGGGGGGGGGGGGGTGATTTGCGTTAGGGGGAGGTTGCGATAAGCTGTCCCCCCCCTCCACCAAGTCACAGGTAGGTATGCATGTACCCCTGTGTCACGTCCATCTTCACTGTTGAATTTTTCAATTTTCTAGCCTTGCCTTTTTTCAGACTCCCGCAGAAACGGGTTTCGAGTCGGGCGATCGTGGCCACCTGACGCACTCTGTGACCGAAACCGGTTTGCTGATGGCTCTGTGCAGCGGTGGCGTGACCAAATACGCGCAGCTAACGGTGCAAGCTGAGGGACAAGCAGTGAAGAGCGCCAAAGTCGAGCTAATCTTGCAGCATCCTCCGCAGGGAGAGATCGCCATGCAGATGGTGCGTGCGTGCGTGCGTGCCAGTGCGTGCGCGTTGTGCAAACACGCTTCCGCGCTCCACAAAAGCATGAATACACCCAGGTTTGTTTGGGCACGGTTCATTGAATGACACTCGCGCGTACCTTGCGAATTGAGATGTATCCCTGTTTACTAGGTTGCCTACTTTTCTGTGTCTGTGCCACATAGCTGGAAATTGAGCGGCCGGGGTTACCACCCCCCCCCCCCATCCTACCTGCAAAAGTAAAAAAAGTGCGGTATTTGCAGTGCATTAGGATAACGGAAACCGAAACGTAACGATTTTTTCTTTCTTGAAACGACCCCAACCCTGCGGAAATGTGGAGTTACTAACATTTCGAATGCTCGTTCTATCCTGATTCCTGTGAAGCAATGACAGTGGCGTAGCCAAGGGGGGGGAAGGGGGAAGCTTCCCCCTCCGAAATTGTCGGAAGCTCAAATCTCTTAGCTTGGTACCCCTGTTGCAATGTGGCAATTTGTGCGTTTTTCTAAATCTCAATGCAAAAAAATGATGAAACCAACGCTAATGAGCCAAATTTGTGCCTGCGGCGCATGATTTAGCACTTAACTAAGGCAAAATAGACCTTTTCAAACAAATGCAACAGGTAATAGTGCACGCATTTTCACGTGTGGCACATGGTTGTATTGTACTTTTACACAAATGGCAAACGCTCTGGTGGCAAATGAGCGCGAAGCGTGTAGACAGATTATGTCTAAAAGCTTCCCCAGCCGAAATGGCGCAATGTCAAAAAAATTCGACAGGGTACCCCCTGTTGCAAAATAGAGTATTTGACCGAAATTGGACTCCCCCCCCGAAATCAAGTTCTGGCTACGCCACTGAGCAATGACGCATTCACAATAGTCAATTCCGGTCTTTGATTCGTTCAGTCCGACGGATGGGTGGTGGCCGTGGCGAAGGAGGGCGACCGGCTTTTCTCAATCTCGGGATTTATGGGATGCGGATTCCACTGGGAGCCTTTGAAGCTGTCCGTTGGCGACATCAAGAACAAGACCTTTGAGATGGTGACCAAGGAGGTAACAAGAATCGTGTACTGCACGCACGCACGCACGCACACGGCTCGCATGCACGCACGCGCACGCGTTGTTGGATTAGGGACAAGGCTAGGGAGGCCCTCAATGGTCCATATAGCGCACCCATCTCCACGATGCCTTTCCGTCTAGAGCCGCAGAATTAGCCAAAGACGTTCGCAAGAACGCCCCATCTGTAATCAGGGGCAGCGACGGCAAGAAGAAAATCCATCGAAAGGGAAATCCTCATTCTAGTGGCTCCATCAAGAATCGAACCCAGAACGGTGCGCGCAAGAGGCGGATTCTCTGCCACTAGGCCATACGCTGCCCCGCACCGGCACGCACAAATACATCCGCACATACATATTGTTCTATTTAATGAATGAAATTACACTTTTTCAGTACGAGCACCCTCACCCTCCCTGGGGTTTTTCGGGCCCTTCCTATCAGTTCAAGCTGTCCGACGGTCGCTGGCTTATGCTGGGCGGTAGTCGAGCGGTGGGCATGTCCAATACCGAGTTCGATTACGGTATCTGGACGCTGGATTTGCATAATCACAAGGAGTTGCTCTACGAAGAGTTGCCAGCGAAAATGCCCAAAAATCTACAGAAATACGAATATGCAGCGACATACAGTGAGAAATTGGGCAAGGCCTTTGTGGTGGACCTGAAGAATGGCGTCTACTGCCTCGACGCGAAGGCCTAAGATTGCCAGACCTGAGAATTTGAGGTCTATAGTAGTATAGTTGTTCTACCATTGTAGAAAATTAGTGCACAC
Organism: Paralinhomoeus sp. GSCO2_6; assembly: GCA_030248085.1. NCBI lineage: Eukaryota > Metazoa > Nematoda > Chromadorea > Monhysterida > Linhomoeidae > Paralinhomoeus > Paralinhomoeus sp. GSCO2_6. Next base: position 17,664 of record JASAMY010002859.1, on the reverse strand, counting down.
TGCACAACTCTGTACTTCTAGCGACAACGACACTTTTCTGTTTGCGATTATCGATTTTTACCCCATCGCAGCTACTTTGATGATCCAATACGTAAAACTATTAATGATTAACTAGCATTATTTCGAAAATTATGTTCTCGCAAGGTTTTCTTAGCCTAGAAAACGTTCGAATTTATTTCGCGATGGTTTCTCCCATACATGTAACCGGGTTTTTGAAGTGGGGGGGTCTGAGAGACTTCTGGGGGGGGGGGGTACTCAGAATTGAAGAGGGAGGGGGTCCCAGAAGGGAAAAAAGGTTCCTAAATAGTGTCTAAATAGGCACTTTTCAGTCAAAAATAGGTCAAAAATGCGTTAAAATAGGCTAGAAATAGCGTTATTTAGCTGTTTTAAGGCCAAAAATACACTGAAAAAGGCGAAAAGTACACTACTTTGTACAATTTTAGACAAGTTGGAAAACTTCAGGAAAATTCTGGAGGGGGGTCTGGGGGGGGGCTGGGTAGGGGTAAAATTCCGGCTGGGGCCCCCTAACCCCCCCCCCCCAGTTACATGTATGGTTTCTCCTGTCGTTATTTCCAAACTGCTCTTGCGTCGTATTAATCGCTTTTAATGCGGTGTGGTCAATAAACCTTGTTGGGAAATACACGCAAAAATTTATGCATTATTGTGGATTTTTTTTCAATATAAATTAATTGGTGTTGCAAGATGGCCGAATGATCTAGGGCGCTGCCTTTTACCTGCTAGCTAAACCGTGTCCGCGGGTTCGAAACTCCGCTTGTAGGTAATTTTTTTCTCAGCGTTTCCTGACGTGTATGGTGTAGGTAACAAAGTACGAAAGTGAAAAAAGAATCTGTTGAGAAATAAAATGCATTTTTTCGGCGAAACTAACGACGCACTCATTCACGGGGGAAGAAATCATGCACAACGCTGCAAGACCATTTTCGAAATCTGCTCGTTCGAATTTCACTTTTTAAAAGCGGCCATCAAATCCGAGTAAGCGGCCGGCTGGGCGGCGAATTTGGCGGCGTTTCTGAAATTAAATTAAATTAAAAGTAACTAGGCGAGGGGAAATCAAGGCGGTAGAAGGCCAGCAAAATTAGTTAAACTTTCCTAAACAGGTTTTGAGTGTGGATTTGGGCATACCTGTAACAGGGTCAGAGCGAGGGGGGGGGGGGATTGGGGGGGGGGGGGAGGGGAGCTGGATCAAGACAGGTTAGCTGTTGTATTGTCAATATAGCACTGAAAAGCACTGAAAAGCACCTACATTTACTCACTTTTGTCGTGTTGGACATTGTGGACATCTTTTAGGCAAATTTTTTTTGGGGGGGGGGGGGTGGGGAAGCTGAAAAAATAGTGGGGTGGGTAACCCCTCAATCATAGGTATGACCTGGAAGGGGGAGTGACGAATGCGCCATGTTTTCAGATGAAAACAGCTCTCGAAAACAAAACGAAACGAAAACACGTTCCACTGCGCCTATATCTAAAGGGTCACATGAGAAATCGTTAGTCCTGCGACAGCGAAAATGGAGCGAAATTCAGCGCTGCCAAAAGGTTGTTAGTAGTGACAATTGGTACATTGGAGAGTGGGGTAAGTGTGTGTGTGTGTGTGCGTGTTCTTCACTGAGACTGCGTATATAGACTCCGTATATGTACACGGTATATTGTGTCCACACAACCTGGCGAGGAAAAGCTTCAGGAATTTCGTAGCGCCCCCAAGCAAACCGCGTCGCACCACCTCTTTCAGCACCACCAAGCTACCGTAGCAATCGCCCCGCACATTGAGACCGTCAAAGCGCGTCTGAAGCCACTCCAGCTCGCAGGGGGCCGGCTAAATTGATTTTTTTTTAATTTTAAAGACCGAAAATGCAAAAAATCAAGACGCACGCACACCCAGACACATGTATATGTCCAGTTTGGAGCAATATAAGCACCGAAATATCGGCGTAATATGCAACTTGTTGGTCAAACGCGGCTGTCGAAATAGTGTTATTTTGGTGTTTATGGTAAAGAAACACTGAATAGGACGCAATAGAAAGGGCATTTCATCAGATTCAGTTTACAGGTTGAACATCAGAAAATTCATTTACGGGGTGGAGGAAATTGGGGGAGGGGGGAGGAGGGGGTGAATACCAACTGGGGAGTCCCCCCCCCCCCCCCTAGTTTCTGGTATACGCACGCACGCACACAAACACACGCACACACACCGACACACACACGCACGCACGCACACACCCCCAAAAGTCCGAGCTGTTGTACGAGACAGTTGAGAAGCTGCACGTTGGCCGGCAGTGCCACGCTGCGTCTGTTGATCTCGCACTCTCTCAGTAGGGACTCTACAAATATGCATATGTTGTTACCGTATGCATGCATGCATATGAATAGAATATTCATACGCATGCATTCCGCAGAGATATTCAAAAGAAACCAAAGACGCAGACGCATACCGATTGTGGGCCAGACCACATCGAAGGCGGTACGCTCATTCCGCGATGTGACCAGCTGGGCCAACTAAAAGGAGAATATAATTGACAAAATACCAACAAAAAATTATAAAACAGATTCAAGGTGTATTATACGTGTGCAATTATGCACAATAATAAGCCAACCCAACATAATGCTGCACTGGGTGCCAACTAGTAACAGAATGGTCGTGTGATTAGCACTTCAAATTTAATCGTCTCTATTTGTATTATCATTTTAAATTTCCCAAAGTCACCTTCAAAACGAGCGAGACAATTTCGTGCGGGTCGTCGCCCTCCTCGGGCCGAATGCGCTGAAAATAATTTAAAATCCGGGGCGTTTCCGTTTTTTTATCCGTATAAATTAAATTTTCAAAAATACGATGAATAATCGCACCTCAAAGTGCTGGGCAATGGCCAGGGGGTCCAGTTGACGCAGCGCCTCCAGAGTTGGTCTTTTTAGGGCCTCAGCAATCACGCTCTGCTGCTGCAATGTGTGTGCGTGCGTGCCAGTGCGTGCGTGCCGGTGCGTGCATGCCAGTGCGTGCGTGCCGGTGCGTGCATGCCAGTGCGTGCGTGCCCGCGCATGCGTGCGTGTCGGTGCGTGCGTGTGCGTGCGTGCGTGTGCGTGCGTGCGTGTGCGTGCGTGCGTACCGGTGCGTGCGTGTGCTTGCGTGCGTGCCGGTGCGTGCCGGTGCGTGCGTGCATGCCAGTGCGTGCGTGCCAGTGCGTGCGTGCGTGCACGTGCGTGCGTGCGTGCGCGCTCACGGTCGCGTCAAAAGCGTCGACCCTCTCGAAGTCGTCGCTTCCCTCGTCGGACGGCGCCTCCTCATCCACGTCCGAGCCTTGGTCCTCCCTGGAATCGATATCTGATCGATGGATCGATAATCCATCGATATTTGTCGACTCCTCCTCGTCATCTTCACGCACGCGCGCACGTTGTTTGGATTGAGAACATTCTGATTATCCTAGCAGACCCTACCTATCATAGCAATGTGAGCCTTCCCGTCTAGAGAGCCACACAATCAGCCAAAGACATTCGGAAGAACACGCCATCTGTAATCTGGGGCAGCGACGGCATGGGAAAGTCCATTGAGAGGGAAATACTCCGTTTTTGTCGATCCATCGAGAATCGAACCCGGAACCGCGCGCGTGTGGGGCCGACTCTCTACCACTAGACCATCGACCCCATACATGTAACCGGGTTTTTGAAGTGGGGGGGGGGGGGGGGGTCGGCGACCATTCTGGGGGGGGGGTGTGGGGGGGGGGGGGGGGGTAAGCAGATTTGAAGAGGGAGGGGGGGTATCAGAGGGTAAAAAAGTGTACCTGAATAGGGTCTAAATAGGCACTTTTGGTCAAAAAAAGGGTATGAAAGGCTATAAATAGCTTATTTAGCTGTTTTAGGGTCAAAAAACACTGAAAAAGACGAAAAATACACTACTTTGTACAATTGTAGACAAGTTGGAAAACTTCAGGAAAATTCTGAGGGGGGGGGTCTGGGGGGGGGGGCGGGGTTGGGGTAAAATTCTGGCTGGGGGGGCGGGTAACCCCCCCCCAGTTACATGTATGATCGACCCCCCCCCGGCACGCACGCACTCACAAAAAAATTCTCCCCTTCATTCCGCGCACAGACGCATACCCGCGCACACGGGCAAGCGAAAACAATTAAAAAATTAAAAAAACAAAAAAAACGCACTCATCCGTGCCGACTTCGATCTTGACGTGAGGCACGTCCGCCCTCTGCCGCACCGCTTCGAACTGCGAGCCAAAACTGTTCTCTAAAACCGAAGTTACTTTTTAGTAACTTTTCTCAATAAATTCAAAAGCAAAAAACTCACCCGCAATCGTGACCTCTCTAAGGCTGGGCAACTGTTCGACGCGTTTGATAACGCGCCACGCCAATGCGGCCGTCATTTCGTTGCCGTTCAGACCCAATTTCTACGCATTTAAAATGAAAAAAGTAAAGCAAAATATCAGTAAAAAAAATGTTCGGAAAAACTATGAAAACGCAGAAAGCTACATTGGCGGTTGGAATGGGTCTTCAACCTCTCCAGAATAAGTGCGTGTTTTTGCGTCCATTCTTGTCTGCTTACGGTACACCAAAATAACGCAATTTAGCATGAATTATAACCAACAAAAAGTACGGATTTACACAGTTGTTTGCGAAAGTTTTCTCATTCACGACATTTTCTTTTTGGGTCCGGCAGCGAGGTGGGGGGGGGGGGCTCTACAAAAAGACAGCATTCACCCCCCCCCCCCAGTACAGCTACCGTAAATCCTCCAATAGTGCCCTCAGGCACTACTCTTTCACTCTCCATACCGGGGGGGGGCACTATTGGAGGGGGGGGGGGGAGCGTCATGCAGAACCTAAAGAGCGATACCTGAATGTAGGGGGAGTTGAGCGCGTTGACGACATTCACGACACCAGAGCGACAAAGGGTGTCGTCCAGTTTCAGTTCTTCCAGCTTCGTCAGGAGCGGAAGCGCCTGAAATCCATGATGATGATGGCGTCACTACGTGCGTGTGCGTGCGTGTGTGTGCGCGTGCGTGTGCGTGCGTGTGTGTGCGTGTGTGTGTGTGTGCGTGTGTGCGTGTGCGTGTGTGCGTGCGTGCGTGCGTGCGTGCTGGTGCGGGGCAGCGTATGGTCTAGTGGCAGAGAATCGGCCTCTTGCGCTGGCACGGTCCCGGGTTCGATTCTTGATGGAGCCACTAGATCGACGACTTCCCTCCCAATGGATTTTCTCTTGCCGTCGCTGCCCTAGATTACACATGGCGTTCTTCCGACTGTCTTTGGCTAATTGTGCGGCTCTAGACCGGAGAAGGCGTCATGTTATGGCTATGCTATATGGGCCATTGACGGCCTCCCAGCGTCGCCCCTAATCCAACAACAGCAACAGTGCGTGCGTGTGCGTTCGTCTGTCTGTCTGTCCGTCTGTCTGTCTGACACGCACGCACGCACAGCGGCTAGGGCTAGCGCGCCCTCGCGCGTGAACGTGTTGTCGGCCAAGTCGACGACGCGCAGACTTCGGTTGTAGCGGAGGGCGTGGCACAATTCGACCACGCCCCTTTTGTTGATCCCGTCCTGCGACAGTCGCACCACCTCCAGAGTCGTCAAGTGCTGCAATAAAAAAAGAAGAAATTTTGATTGTTGTTGTGGACTGTGACGAAACAACAAAAAAAAGTTTGAGAGGGACGAGAGAATAAAACCAGCCAAGAAGGAATGGGTAAGGAGAAAATAGAAACAACAAGAATACCATTTCTGCTGCACATTTCGGCTTAAAAGAACGTTGTAGAAATGGCTGCCAGATCACATTTTGCGCCTTTTGTCAGAAATGCACCCTTCCGTACAAAACATTTGGTGCACAAATTTCGAAATCCCGATCCCCCCTTCCAAAATTTCCCCTGGCCCAAATTCCTTGGGCATCTACTGCATGTCCCCCCCCCTTTCCAATACGACAAGGTTGGGGGGGGGGCATACCTGCCCATGGGGGGGGGTATAGGGGGGGTATACCCCTCCCCTGTAAGACCCTATCCCGAAAGACTTTCGGGATTACCCTCCCCCTGGGCTACCTAATCCCGAAACCAAATCGGGATTTTCGGGATACCCCTCCCCATCTCTATAGCCAACCATCTAGTGCAATGCAGCCGCGCAACTGTTGTGCAAACATTACTTCGGCATTGACTTGGTTGCGCGTTTATCGATTTTGATTCGTACAGCGTTTATCGATTTTTGTTTTAACCGGCACCCAAAGACGCGCAATATGTGTGCACGTACGTTACGTAGCATCTGTCTCCTGTAGCCTCTCTCTAGGTACGGGTGTGCAGGGCACTAGGAAGCACTAGTGTGGGCAGGTAGGCAAAGGGCAAGCGCGAGCAGGCAGTCAGGGAGGTTTAGCAGATGTCTAGTTTTTTAAGATTAACGCAATACCCATGCGCGCAAAATTTTGCCTGCGGCGCTGTGGTGGGTGAGTGTGCAAGTCACTCTTTGACTAGGGAAGCGTTTTGGGCCAGGACATAGGATTCCCTTAGGTTGACGCTCTAATATGCGAAAAAATTGCCTGCAGCGCTGTGGTGAGCGTGCAACTCACCCGTTGGCCAGGTAATATTTAATTCTTAGCAAACCTGGCCAATTACAACCGCCCATTACCGTTAATTTTAAGGAAGAGTTCCTGGTGAGACATAGAAATGGCCAAATTTTCGCCTGCGGCGCAGTTAATTTGCGTGCAGACTGTCGTCAATAGAGCCGCTCCGCCTGTCATGTCACTGCAAGTACCTCCTGTCGCTTCGCAGCCCACGCGACTGTGTCAGCAAGTGCCAAGTTGCCTACCACTGGCTTGCCCGCCACTGGCACTGCCACAGGGCCAGCTCCTAAGCAACTGCATCAGTGGACAGCCAGGCGACTCCAAATTACTTGCTGCCAGCTCCCAAGCAACTGCGTCAGCCAAGTGTAAGCTAACTGCGTCAATGCTAACTAACGATGAGTACATCGAACTTTTAATTAGTTGCAAGGGAGAAGATCGTCCAATGTTCAGAGGACTCAGTCTCATTACTGTAAAAACAGTCAGAGAAAAGTCAACTGCAGCCACAGTGAAAACCTACATCTCACTAAAAGAGTAGCATGCAAATGCTGAACCTGTTGCTGCAGTACTTGCTGAACCTGCTGCTGGTGCTGAGTCTACTGCTGAGGCTTCTGCTGAGCAAGCTGATGAACCAGCAACATTAGCTGATTCCTCCTTTTTCCTCTACAGTTTCATCAGCCCATTCTTCGAACAAGTGGCTGTTCTCTCACCAGATTGTGACTGTGATGGTGTGCAGATGCACACCAAGTTGCAAGCTCACCTGACAACAGCCCACAAGAAAGAAACTGATGCTCTTGGCCTGCAGACTGTATACAAATGTTCTGCTTGAGCCAGGACGTAGACGCAGATCTCCACCACATTGATTCGTGGTTCGGCCTCCAACACTTGCAGTGCAGTTTCTGTGGTTGTCTAATGTGTCTTCATCGCAGAACACAGGGTACCATTTTTCTTCTTCTTACCATCAATCCATGTACATTCATACAGTGCATACCTGTAACTGGGGGGGTGGTTGGGGGGGCTTTGGGGGCCCCCCACTAGTTTTTCAACCACCCCCCAACTCCCCCCCCCCCCCCAGAATTTTCCCAAGGATTTTCGTCATGTGTAAAACGATAAAGGTGAGTAACTGTTGGTGTTTTTCAGTGTTATATGACCATAAAACAGCTAAAGAACACTGTTTACACCCTTTTTATACCCATTTTAGACCAAAAAGTACCATTATAACTCAAACAATGGCCAGCTACCCCCCCCCACTTTTTGCTCCAGAGACCCCCTCCCCCAAAATCGGCCAGCTCCCCCCCCCCACTCTGCCAGACCCAGTTACAGGTATGATACAGTGTGCTGCTGCATTGCATTGATGGACCATGCATGACACTCACCCACCCACCCACCCTGTGGGAAGTATCCCGAATTGCCCAGTTTACCCACCCCTGCCTTCAAAAAATTTGGCGATTTACCCCTCCCCTGGCCCAATTTCCATGGGCACCTATGGGGGGGGGCTCTGTATTCGTTAGTAATGACTCCCCTAGCCTAGCACGCTACCCATAGGTGCCCAGGGGGGCTATAGGGGTGGGTGGGGAGGTGTACCCCTCCCCTGGAAGAGCCTATCCCGAAAGACTTTCGGGACGACCCCCTACCCTGGCTTTCATTTTCCAGAGCTTCAAGCCAATTTTTCTTCTTGCAAAATGGCAAAAAGCGTGCCTGTTGCCCACCACCTGGCTTCAAAAAAAAAATGAAAAAATGGCAATTTACCCCCACCCCTGGCCCAATTTCCGTTGGGGCTGCACCTATGACGCTACCTGGAAGGCGCCGGCTAGCGCGACCGCGCCAGGGTCTTCGAGTCGGTTGCGGGCCGCCTCGAAAACTCGCAGTTGGAACGGCGGCCCTCCCTGCGCGACGCTCAGGTCGCGACACCGCCGGAGCGCGTCCGCGATCACCTACAACGACACGCGTGCGTGCGTGCCAGTGCGCGCGTGCATGCGTGCGTGCCGGCGCGTGCGCGGCTACTGACGATTCCTCCAGCGCCCAGTCCATTATTGTTGAGCTTCAACACTGCCAGGTGGAACGCGTGAGCGCTGGAGAGAAATTCGAATATCGACTCCGCCCCGATAGGCCCAAAGGCGTTGTCCGATAGGTCCAACTCCGTTAGGCGGCAGCCCGAGGCGCTCAGGCCGGCGCAGAAGGCGCGCTGCAAGGCGGAAAGTTAGGCTGTTTCGAAGTAGCCAGCACTATGTATGTGAGCAGCTACTACAGGCGATTTTAGAGGTTTGAATTTAAATCAGAAAAAAATCACAAAAATTAAAAAGTTCTCACCAAAACCGGTGGGATCTCCGTCTTCTTGCGCTGCGTGAACATGTCGTGCCACAGGCATCTCTAAAATTTTTTTTTTTAATTCGAATTTAAAAATCTTTTAAAAACATTTTAACCTTCAAATCGCCGCAGAATTTCAAAGATTCCGCCAGTTTCTCGCCGGCGGCAACGCCAATCGTGTTGCCGCTAAAGTCCAGGACTGTCAAATCCCGCCGCTTTTCAATTTCCGAGCAGAATTTCATCGCTAAATGATTCATTTTAACGTTTTAAATTTTCAAAAAAAAAAATAAAACAGTACCATCGTCCGCGCTATCCAACTTGACGCCGCGACCGGCAAAGCTGACTAGCACCTCCGACTTGGCCATTTCTTGAGATTTAAATTTTAAACAAACACAAACTTCGAAATACAAACGTAGAATTCAAAAAAAATTTTCAACGAATGGAAACGTACTCGATACAAAAATTCATAGTACAGTATATTTTGACTTTTGAACACCAAAATACGCACGCAGAAACAACACCGGTTTTTATACACGCAAATAATGAAATGTTCTCTATTCTCCCCACCGAATGTAGTGAGTTCTAGCATTTCCACATAGCTGGCGCGATGCCTTGCCATCGAAACACGATCGTTTTGCCACCTTTGATTTTTATCGCAGCAAGTGCATCGAATTGAGAGTGCATACATACTCAAAATTCGCGCTTTCTACCATAGTTTGTCTGTCCCTACAAAAAAAAGCCGCATGAAGAAACATCATTTGCAGAGAGCTCGGGCTGTGTATGCGTCGAATCGTTTCACAGTCAGGCAATCACGTGCTTACGTGCGCCACTGAAACTGTACTGTTGGCTTCCCTTTGCAGTAAACCTCTGGCCGCATTTATCACACGCAGACGCGGCCGTAGTAAACACGCTTCAGAACAATGTACAAGTGTCGGCAGGTCTTTACACGCGTCAGAAGGATATGATTAGTCGCGTTGGAGCCGAAGCGAAAGCCTGCAAGATCAGATTACTTTTTCTATCCATATCTTCTCGAAGGCTAGTCGCAAAAGATGCAATGGTTTCCTTACGCTCGTGACGAGTTGATCAAATGAATGCTGTCTGTGATCTGAACTTGCAGAGACTGCTGGACTTGTGTGACTCACTCTAGTACCTATGCAATCCTCACTATAGTCGGACTAGTGCACAAAGTACGTACCATAAACCCTGCAATTAGCCCCCGGGGCTAACCGCTTCATTCGAAGGTGCTAATTCTGGGGAAGGGGGCTGATTACAGTGGGTGCCTAATTATAGGATTATGGCTAGGATAGCTGGGTCGGCTATTTATGGCGCGGGGGGGGGGGGGTTGCTTGTTTATCTGTCTGTTGCATGTTTCCATTTCCCCTCAGCGATTTCCGGTACAAAAATTCCATTTGCAGAATCTCCAAACCGAAATGGCCCCGCTGTTAGAGACGACCCAAATTGCCAAGTGGGTCGACACAGCTCTGCAAATCGTCTCAGTGCCCTCTCTGCTACTGTATCTCTCGTTCTTGTACGTCATCATACGCAACAGGACGGTGGCACCATTTAACAGCGGTTTTTTCAAGTTGTGTCTCTTGTTGGGCCTTGCCGACTGCCTACAGACGTTCACCCTATGGTACGGAGCGCAAGAGCTGCTCGGCCAATGGGTGCGCCGAACGGCTACGGTAATTCGAATTTGCATACAGTAACAAACGGACCTACCTATGTATAACCAACGCAGACTCTGAACATTGACGTGTGTTGTAGGTACATTGTATGAACTTTGCGGGTTTAGCATTAAAAGCATACAGCATTAAAAAAAACTAAGGAAAAACACAGAGGAGGTTAAAGCCTATGAGGACTGTAAAGCCTATGATAGGGGCCCCCTCGGCACAACCCCACCCCCAGTTCAGGCTGCGTACTCAAAACCCGTACCAACTTTATTAGATGGCATCTATGCAGACGCCAACGTGGCTACTAAACCTGGTTTCCAGTATCACTCCTTCGCTGGTCACTTGTCAACTGGTTTTAGTGGCCTCAATAGCCGTTAATCGACTCGTCAGCATTGTCGCACCCACAAAGCTCAACAAGGTATAGCAAATGTATGCATGAATATGTATAGTAGGTATGTACGAACATGACCACAAGAGTCCCCTAAAGGGGGACTTAGGGTGCGTCTGGGATGGAGATCTCCATTCACTACATTTTCTTTGCAGTTATTCCAATTTATTTTGGTTATTTCATTGATTTCATATTCGCGGGTTTGTATCTCAGGCACGACACACACGAGCGTACTGAACAGAGTGTTGTTTTTTTTTCAAACTGTTTGTTGTTCTCTATTCAAAACCGCTTGTTTTGAGCAAGACGAATTTAACGGTTGCCTTCAGATATTCAACAGACGTGGAATACGCGCAGTGGCTATGTTGATAGTTTTAATCGCCAGTGGCGGCGCGTTCATCGCTGTCAGACTAGAACTGACCAAATGGAACGAAACCAGTCAAACTTACTATCGCGATATAAAAGCTGTGGTACGGTAATGCAGCGGCAGCGGCAGCGGCATGACCTAGTGGTAAATAACCGGCCTCTTGCGCGCAAGGTCCTGGGTTCGATTCTGATTTTGATGGCGCCACTAGATCGAGGACTTCCCTTTGGACCCATGGATTTTCTCGTGTCATCGCTGCCCTAGATTACAGATGGCGTTCTTCCGAAAGTCTTCCGCTAATTATACGGCTATAGACGGGAAGGCGTCATGGAGATGGGTAGGCTACATGGGCCATTGACGGCCTCCTAGCGTCGCCCCAAATCCAACAACAACAACGGTAATGCGCCAATTTAAAAAGAGTACTGTAACGGTGTTTGCGAAACTCGAAACCAACTTACTTCGGACTCACAGCGATAACCCATATACGAATGCGAGAAAAAAAAAACAAAAACGTAATTTACCAAATTAAAAAAATACTCTTTAGCGCGTCGCACTCCTGTACCCGCTAGTGGTGGGTGTGTTGTGCAACGTGATCAACGTGGTCTGCTACGCCACAGCATTCATTGTCTTACTGCGCAAGCACGGAGCGACGCTGTCTGGTTCCGTCAAAACAGAGGTGATTAATTTGAAAAATTACCGTTTATTCACACAATTTTAATTGCAAAATAACTTTAAAACAGGCAAAACTGGCCATTTGCGGGGCGCTAACCGCCGCGCTGCAGCTGGCGGGAGCAGCAACGATTATGTTGGGCGCCCCAAATTCCACTAAAAGAGAACAAAGCACCAAAGCGCTGCTTGTGGACCTCTCGTGTGTTCGTGCGTGCTTGCGTGCGTGCGTGCGTGCCTGCGTGCCTGCGTGCGTGCGTGCGCGCGTACGCGTGTGCGTGCGTGCGTGCGTGCGTGCGTGCGTGCGTGCGTGCGTGCGTGCGTGCGTGCGTGCGTGCGTGCGTGCGTGCGTACGTGCGTGCGTGCGTGCGTGCGTGCGTGTGACACACTACAGCTTGCAATTTAGCTATCGCATCATCTGGTCAGCATACACCTGGATGAATCCTTACATCATTCTGCCCATGTCGTCAAAGACGCGCGCAGCTTACGTTGAGCTGTGGAATTCGGTGTTGTCAAGGCTACAGATTGACAGAAATGAGCACCAAAATAACAGCAGCCAGACGCGCCCTCAACGAGCCTCCAGCAAAGTCGTACGATGACTACGGAAAAGAAAACGTTGATATTGTGGTGCGTTCATGATGTATAATCAAGTCGTGGCGTGTAAGGAAGCAGCGCACGGTGTATTTTACATTTTTATTTATTTATCTTGATATCACTCTAGTGCACTCCTAGTGCAACAACACAACATGGCACCTGTGTGTGTGTGTGTGTGTGTGTGTGTGTGTGTGTGTGTGTGTGTATGTGTGTGTGTGTGTGCCGCACAATGCTCGCATTCAGTGAAGCTTGCCATCGGAGCTAGTAATAGTTATTGTAATAGCTAGTAATAGTAATAGTAATTGTTTTTGAATAACTTTTGCTAGAAAAGGCCGATTGCACTGAAATTTTGAGGGATTGTAGTACCATGTCAGAGGTTTTGCTCCACAAAGTTTCGGCCTGATCGGTTAACCGGCGCATGTTTTACAGTCTCTCAAGTGGAAAGACCCGATTTTGCGAATTTGTGCCTCTCTGCTTAGCCTACGCATAAGCGACGTTGCCCAAGGTTCGCCAAGAAGAGGCGCAGAGTAGGTCTTTGACCTCGCGGTGGCCCTGAATAGGGCTGTTGGGTTGGAACAAGAAGGCGGGATGTCTTCTCAGTCAAGCAGCGGCTGGATGCACACCAGCTGCTGGATTCGCCGCAGTTGTCCACACTCTACGCAGCTGCTGCTTCAGCCCACGAATATCCTTGGTTGATCATGGAAAATCAGCGAGACGAGAGTGCAAATCAAGAAAACATCAGAGCATGCAAATTTGCAAGAAAAGAAAATTCAACAACTTCAAAAGTTACAGAAGACTACAGATGCAGAAATGCACACAAATGTGCAAAATTGGGCCTTTCCACTTGAGAGCCTGTAAAACCCGCGTCGATTAACCGATCAGACCGAAACTTTGTGGAACAAAACCTCCGACATTGTGCTACAACCCCTCGAAATTCCAGCGCAATCGGCCTTTTCTAGCGAAAGTTATTCAAAAACAAAATGTGGTCAAATAAAAAAAACACCCTTTAGCTGCATGACTAATAGACTAAAGATTTCACCCCACTAACAGACTGCGGACTTTTACACCACACAATTGTGACGTCGTCACACCACAACGACATTCAATTCTGTAGAGAAAGTTATTGCGAACAGCAATTCACGTGCGACAACGCATGCTGACTCAGCCGTGAAGTGCGGGGATCCTTTCTAGGGTACGTAATTAGTACGAACGCGTGAGTGTGTCGGCGCGCAAAACCAGTCGCCCCAGCCATTGTGTTTGCGCAGCGGCTTTCAAGGTTGGCAATTGGGTGTGGTGCGCACAGGGGAGTGGGAGCACGCACAGCCGACTATTTATATGAGAAGAGAAGCGCATTATAACCTGCGATGATGTGATAGGAAGGGCGGACAGGCTGCAAAGACACTGCCAAGCACAATTCGTAGAGTTTGTTTTTTCAAAAAAATGCGGTTTGTTATATGTTGTATGGCGGCTTTGCTCGCTTTGTCTGTGGCAGAGGAGGAAATCCCAAAGGATGCGGAGGATACACTGATCGTGGGCTCCGTTCAACAGCGCTACAACAACGTGATCCCTTTGAATTTTTCTTAAAAAAAATTCGGAGCAAAGTGCACTACCAAAATGCCAAAATTGAAATCGAAACTCACGGTGTTTGAGAAATTGAGAGCAGCTCTAAAAGAAACGATTTGCGCCCCTGTGCTCCCACCACCATCTTCCCAAAAACCAAATTCCGGGTGCTCCACCAAGGCTCATTTCTCAACCAATTTCTTCTCTCTTCTCATTGCATCATCTGGGGAAGTGGTACTTGCACGGACGGGGGGGGCAGAGGCGTTGGAAGGCGAGGAGAAGCGCTTGCAGGAGCTGGTCGTCGAGCTGCTGGTAAAGAAGAGGCGTTTGGTCTCCCAGAGCGCACTTCTAGTGCCCTCTGGCACCATCCACAGGGCGGCCGTTCTGACGAGCGAAGACGGCGCGTCGGCGCAGTGGCGCTTCCTCGGCGACCAGTACAACAAACTCGAGACTGACCAAGACCTGCTGCAGAAAGTACAGGACCAAGAGGAGCAGGGGTTCCTGGCCAGCGAGCTGAACCCTGTGAGTAGGAGGAGCCGGATCCGGCAGCAGTCTTACTGCTGCTGTTGACTTGTGGGCGTGCACGCAGGAAGGCGAAACCCAGAAAGAGACAGTTTCTTTGAGAATTGTTTTACCCAAAAGACATGCCACACTCGGACTCGGCTGAGTCTGCCGCTGCAGTCTCCACTTTATGCCGCGCACACTGTCTACTATGGACAACCAAAGCAAAGTAAAGCCCACATACGCACCAAGACTTCGTTTCTAGACGAACGGCACCTTTCTGCCTGGAATCTTCCACCAAAATCACGAAGGAAAGGCGGCACTGCTGATGGGCGACAAGCACAACGTGCCTCCCTCACTCGGCTATACAATTGTCGACATCGCGGGTTACGTAACGCCGGATGGATCGGGCACAAAAGTGCTGTCCCTATGGCACAATCCGGGCTTGTATTCGAAGGAAGCGAGAATTGTCCATGGCAAGCCGCTGAAAGAGTGCCTGCAACTCGACGCCGCCTACCGCAAGGGAAGGAGTCGCATTGGTCGATCACTTGGACCTCTCCACTTATAAAACTTTTTAAAAAGAGAACAGGAATTGGCAGAACATAGAATGAGAATTTTGATTTTTGGTTTAAAGTTTGTGGTCAAAATTATAGAAGCCCCCTCTACAATTGGACACCCACTAATGGTGACAAAGGCTAAGAAGATTGCGTAATCTCCGTTGGGACTATTGTCGGGTACTTTGTAAATGGTTTTACCAAAGTAATTTCATTGGTCCCACACTGACACACTCTTGCACAATTGCGACTTCATCCCCTCAGGATGGTTTTGTGGCGGTCAAGTTCAAGGTCTACGGAGGCCAAGGGGGCACCCCTCCCCTGTGCGCAGGCTTTTGGGTACCCAACACAAAGGGCTTCAAAAGCGTGATCGGCATAAGCCAAAGTCCTGACGAGCTCAGAAAGCAAACGCGTATCAACTGGAAGATGTATGGCCTCAAAGCCAGAAGTGTCAGTATGCACCTCAACCCGGATGGCGCATCGGTTACTTACTGCGTTCTATGGACAGGCACGTGTTTTCCTCTTTTTTAATTGCTGCAATTTACCTTTATTGGCCTTAGCGCGAGATCGCAACACAAGCGTCTCATATGAAACAACACATGCGTGCGTGCGTGTGCGTGCGTGCGTGCTTGCGTGCGTGCGCCTGCGTGCGTGCGTGTGCACGTGCGTGCGTGCGTGTGCGTGCGTGCGTGCGTGCGCTTGCGTGCGTGCGTGCGTGCGCGCGTGCGCGCGTGCGTGCGCCCCATCTGCAAATCCCGTTCCAGGAGCAGGGAAGGAGTATCCAGCGATTCCCCTCTTGTGGACAGAGGACCCCTTGCCGAAGTCATACGTGCCTGGCGTGCAGTACGGATTCTCAAAGCGGGATCTGGCTTTCATTGATGGAGAAGTGGAACAGTATATGAGGAAGTACCAAACTACAGGTAAAATTTAGTGAACTTAGTGAAGACCGATACCTTTCAAATCAGCCAAATGTATATAGTGGAAACGAATGTAAACGGCAGCGCACGGCGGTAAGTAGAGAATCGGCCTCTTGGGCGCACAGTTTCGGGTTCGATGATGGAACCACAAGATCCAGAGCTTTCCTGTGGATGGATTTCCTGGTGCGGTCGCTGCCCTAGATTCCAGTTCTTCGGCTTTCTTTCTTCTTTCTTTCAGTCTTTGGCTAATGTATGCCCGCCGTCTAGCGTTCACCTTCACGATCGTGGTGGGCGAGGAGCTGAAGTTCGCAGCTGCATACGGCTATAGCGACTGGAAGAACCGCGTGGCCGTGCGTCACGACCGGTTCTTCCAGCCTGGCAGCACCGCCAAGTCCGTCACGGCCGTGGCCCTCTTCAAACTCATCGAACTCGGCATTCTCCCACACATCGACACCTGCGTCTTTGGCAGCGGCTGTCTGCTAGGGGAAAGGTGAGCCGAGGGACCGCGCGTATGGCCTAGTGGCAACGCCGCTCGGCCTCTTGCGCTCAAGGTCCTGGGTTCGATTCTTGATGAATCCACTAGATCGAGGACTTCCCTATCCATGGACTTTCTCGTGCTGTCGCTCGCTGCCCTTGGTTTTACAGATGGATGGCGTTCTTCCGAATGTCTTTGGCCGATTACCGTAAACCCTATAATTAGCCCCCCGG
Source organism: Paralinhomoeus sp. GSCO2_6 (assembly GCA_030248085.1). NCBI lineage: Eukaryota > Metazoa > Nematoda > Chromadorea > Monhysterida > Linhomoeidae > Paralinhomoeus > Paralinhomoeus sp. GSCO2_6. Next base: position 903 of record JASAMY010002859.1, on the reverse strand, counting down.
GGGCTAATTTTTTCGTTCGAGCTCTAGGAGGGTGTATAATTATAGGGGGGGGGGCTAATTATAGGGGGGGCTTATAAACTGGAAGTGTCGATGAGTGGGAAGATGTGTGGGCAAAAAGGCGCGTGGAGGCGATTTTTAAGGGAAAAAGGCGCTGTGCACACACGTTGGTACACTCTAACACACTCTCACACAGTCTCACATGCACATACGTGTACATACATACACATACGCGACACCCAGACATGGAAACATGTGCCTTTTAGACGATGGTTCATTTAGGGAGGGGGCGTAATTATAGGGGGGGCTTATTAACTCAAAGTGGTCTTGGGAGGGTGTATTATTATAGGGGGGGGGCTAATTATAGGAGTGGCTAATTATAGGGTTTACGGTATGCGAGTCTAGACACGGAAAGGCGTCATGGAGATGGCTATGGTATATTGGCCATTGAGGGCCTCCTAGCGTTGCCCCTAATCCAACAACAACAACAGCTCTAGTCGTAGTCGTAGTCGGAGTGATTGAGGGACTTGAAATTTGGCTCGCTTGCGCATGCGGTGTCTGCAATCGCGACTAGTATACGCTTTAGGGAGCGGAAGGAACAACTGTTCTAAGCGCAAAAGTGCAATGCATGAAACAGTCGCTAACACTTTTTCACGCAGCACGAGTTCAGTTTGGGCAAGCCACCGTACGAGCAGCGTCTCTTGGACCTGCGCCTGCACCACCTGCTGGACCACAGCGCCGGCTGGGGCGGCGTCGACGACGTCGCAATCACCTCGGACCAACCCGAGCTGTCCGACGAAGAGTACATCGACTACGTTGTCGCCAACAAGCCAGCCAGCAGTTTGTTTGTTCCTTTGTGGGCACACTAGCGAAACGTGCTGCACTCACTCGCTCACCTACTTAAAG
>JASAMY010001827.1:0-19939 GCA_030248085.1 Paralinhomoeus sp. GSCO2_6 | reverse complement strand
GGAACTGTACCATTCGTCCGATTCCAGGAAAGCTTGCATCGTGGCAGTGATTGAGTGCGAGAGAGAGAGAGAGGATGTACTGATGTACAACACCGCGTGGGTGGGCGAGGTTCCTTGGGGACGCACGCTGGTCTACCGCTGCGGACGGTCCTTGTCTTCCACGGTCGTCGTCGTCGTTGCCGTCATGGACGTTGTTGCCGAGGGCAGATCCTCCACCGAGTGGTAGGGCGTGTCGCCTTCTTCCTCGTCATCCGCGAAGGGCAGATGGGCGAGCGCATCGGTCTCGCCGAAGTCGACGAGCTCCAGAGCCTCGTCGTCGTCCACGTCGACCGCTGTGGGACTGTTGAAGCGGTCCGTCACGTTCATGCGCTCCAGGATCTTGTTCAGGTAGCGCTGCTTCACCTGCACAACCCACACACGCGTAGTGGCGGCCAACCAATGCGCGGCAGTGGTTGGCAGCGGGAGAGAGAGCATACCCCTGCCCTCGGGTGGGGGGGGGGGAGGGGGCTGGCGGACTCTGTCACACAAGACACTGCCGAAATGACCCCCCCCCCTCTCTGCCCAAAGTACCCTGTCCCCTGCCCAAATTTCTGTGACCGTCTATGGAAGAGAGTGGGCGAGAGCGACACACCACTCACCTCGTACTGGCGCATGAGTCGCAGTCTCTGCTGTAGACTGAACGTCCTGATGCGCGTCATCTGTCTCTCGTAGCTCTCCCAGAGCCGTTCGAACTGCTGCCGACGGTAGTCACGCAGTCGGGTCATCTGTACTTGCAACAGTTGTTGGAGCCTGCGGCTGGGGCCAGAGAGAGATCGGGGCAGGGGCAGCAGACCGACCTGCTGCTGGTAGTTGTCGCGCCATCCCTCGATGTGCTGCGTCACGTGGCCCATGCGCTCGTGGCAGCCCTCGACGAACTGCTCGCGGTGACTGGCGTAGCGGGCGCGCAGAGCCTCGTGCTGCGCCCCGTACTGGTCGCGCAGCTGGGCGACGCGGGCCGCGTAGCGCGTCTGCAGCGCCTCCACGCGCCCCTGCCGGTACTTCTCGAGCGCCTCCAGCATCGTGCGCACGCGACCGCGCCTCTCGAGGTGCGACAGTCGCCAGAGGACGACGCGCCGAACGCCGATCCAGAGCACGTTCACCGCGAGCAGGGCCAACACGGCCAGCACGCAGCAGACGACCGACGACGCCTCGACGCGCCACCACCAGTGTGACGCGTAGTCCACACGCGCGTGCACCACTGACGCGTTCCGCACAACCGTCCAGTCGTCCACGCGCACCTGCCAGCGACGCATCCACTTCGCCCCCTGCCCCTCAAGTAAAAGGCGGGTTAGCTCTTGTTTATCCCTAGTTACCTCAAGATGTGTACAATCAAAATCAACCAACAATTCTGCCCTGGTGATGGCACCGACCATGCCACATAGTTACTTCGTACATTTCAGGGGATTGCAAGCGACTCACCTCGCACAGGTACCTCTCGACGTCGTCCGTGCCGAAGTCCTTAATGAGGAGATTGGCGCTGTCGTTGGCGCATCCGAATTTGTCGGCGAGACCGTCGCGCTGGAAGGTGGCCTCTTCTCCGAACGTCCAGTCGAGAATTGGCTGCAGGTCGGGCCAGACTTTCGACCAGCGCACGTCCCCCTGCCCTCCGTACGCCCGGCACGGCAGGGAAGCGGTGCAGCCAACTTTTGTATACTCAATAATGCCTACAAAACCGTTTGAGATCAACAATCTGTAGTCCGTAAATGAGGAAAACTGCCAATACCAGGCCCGATTGCTTTCGAGCTGATGGCCGAAGCTGTCGACGAGTCGGCCATGGTATTGTTCTCCTGAGAAGCTCTACTCTTACTTATTCGAAAATAATGTTGAAACTTTGTTTGGTTATCTCAAAAAACACAGAGTGCCGTTGTTTATACGGGCGGTCGATACTGCCGTGCACAAGCAATTGATGTCTAGTAAACACGCGAAAATGGTTGAGCTCGATTCGGACGGATACTCTCTACACGAAGGTCTAGGACAATAATCAGCAGGTACTCATGCTAAGCCGTGTATTGCATTGCTGTGCAGGTGTTTGATTACATGATAGTGTCTCATTTCTTTTAGCACCAAAGTCTTTTGACCACCAGTACTAAATTAAACCCCTATCTCACTGCGAGTTGCGACTAGCTAGCTACACGTACACGTACATTCCCCGCCTTTCGGCGCCCGGGGAGGGCGGCGGTGGCGGCTGGACGCCGAGCTGCAAATGCCTAGTACATCTGTTACCAGCTGGAGTGGCCGATTCACGTTGACGTCGTCGCGCTACCAATGTTTGTAAAAGCGGCCTTGCTGTGCGCAAATGAATTCCGGTCGGCTTCCGCGACGCGCCCTCTTGCTGATTGCGCTGTTGGTTCTCGCTGCTCTGAACTTTAGCTCATTGTTCCTCCGCAACCGACGCACCAACATGGGCTTGCTGACGCTGCCGCTCCTTGGGAAGCGGCCAGGCGACCCCCTGGAGTCGCTCCAAGGCAGATGTCCTCTCCGAAGAGGCTCCGTGCAAATCCTCGTGTTCACAGTGCCCACCGCAGGCGATATGTACCAACTGGCGCAGACGACCCTTCGCTGCTATGTCAAGGGCACCAATTACACGCTGAGATTCGTGGATCTCGACAGCGACGAGCTGGCCAAAGCCGAGTGCCCTCACAACATGGTAGAGTGGCACCTCGCGCACATACAAGACAAGCACAACGGCCATTTCAGTTCCTCTTTCGAAAACACTGCACAGCAGCTGCGTATTTGAATCAGTCGGACTGGACACTGGTACTGGATGCCGATACTGGCGTGGTCAATCCCAAGCGATGCATTGAGGAGTACATACAACAGGATGCGGACCTGAGTGCGTATATTCACTAGTATCTGTACTTTATTATACTGTTGATATTTTGGATTATGCAAATTCCACGACTAGCAACTTTCAGTATTCTACGAGCGATTCTTCAACTGGGAAATTGCGAGCGGAAACTACATGGCGAAAAATACCCTGCAGGCGAAGCGGTTTCTAAAAAGCTGGGCCGACTACTGGTTTAGAGTGCCCGAATCGTTTCATGGCTTTGACAACGGCGTGTTGCAAGTGACGAATTGCTTTTGCTGCGTGGTTTTCTGTAGTGGTTCTGACTTTACAGGTGCTCTTATTGGAGACAATTCTGCCGGAGGCTACTCCGGAGATTCAAGCCTGCAAGAGGCAATGGAACGAGGCGACCAACGCAACATATTTCCGTTACGTTTTCTGCTGCAAGCTGGCGCTGGGCGCCAGCCGCTTTTGGAAACGACGAGCCGACGTGGGGCCGTCAGTGTTTCTGTACCGCAGGGCGCACGCGTGGGTGCGAGACGGCTGGCTAGCCCAAGAAAGGTGGTCGGAGCAGGCGGCGATTCTACCAAACCCATCTAAATTTTTTTTAATTCCAAAGCTTTTTTGCATCCTAAAGTGAACTACTAATACGTGTAAATAGGTTGAGCTGCATTAGTAGAATCGCGACCATGATTTCATGTTGCACAGCTGGAAGCTGAACGACGTCGACATTTTCGGCAATCCACTGCCGTTTCCTGTGAGCGCTTCATCGTTAATTCGAGTGTTGTGTACACCATAGCGATTCACCAAGTCGTCAGTGACAACAATTTCAGAGCAACTGGTCTGAGTCTCAGTGCGACGCCAACATTGGGAGGTGGCCCCACAGGACGGAAATGAAAGTCACAAGGGACTTCTTGAAGGCGGCTCTGTCAGCCATGGACATGGCCTACGGCGCGTCGTGGCTCAAAGAGGGCTGGCCCATCTACTTCCTCGAGTACACCGACGTCGCCAACTGCTGGCCCAACTGCCCACACTGAGCCCGGCCTTGTTGTGTGGACGCAGCCTCAGACACTGCTTTGGAATCTTTGTCTTTCAGTTACATGCACGATCTTGTTGAGTTTGGAAGCTCCACTAACTAAATACTGAGCCACAAGATGTTCCGTATTCTACGAGCGACATTTCGCGACGTACTGTGTACCTGAGCAATTGGTCATCCCAGACACACACATCAGCGACTCAGAATCGTACCAATGACGTGGTAAAAGCTCGTCTTCAACCCCGGAAATAAACCAATGTCAAAAGCCGTCTAAGCGGAAGTGGAGTATTTTGGTGCGGTGTTCAGCTGTCTTTCGCCCAGGCCTGGCAGCGGGTGGCGGGCGCCATGTTGGAGCCGGCGGGGCACTTGTAGGCTTTCGCGAAGCCGGGGAGGCTGCGGAGCGCCTGGTCGATGCGCCAGCCCTCTCGCACTGGCACGAACTCGCGGCCGCACCACTGGTGCGACCAGCTCAGGTAGAAGAGTTGCTCGGCAGAGAAGTGCGCGAACGGCCCTCCCATCGGAGTCGGCCCTCCCTCTGGCTCCGTGTCTGCCTCTGCCTCTGCCTCCGGCTTCTTCAGCTTTTGGAGAGCGCCAAACGCAGCCCTCAGACCTGAGAACGGCACAGAGTTGGCACATACCACATAGGGTCTGCTGAGTGGCTACCGTAAACACTCTAATTAGCCTTCCGTAGCTTTCTGACCCTGCGAGTTCATATCAGGGTGTACGCGTCAGCGTACAACCCTAATATGAGATGTATCTGTCTCTGTGCATGTACATGTACTTGTACATGTGCTGGCGTGCGTGTGTGCGTGCGTGCGTGCGTGCGTGCGTGCGTGCGTGCGTGCGCGCGCGCGTGCGCGCGTGCGTGCGCGTCCGAACAAAAATGTTCATGGGCGTGCCTATCTGGTCAGCGATGTTGAGGTTTGTCAAGAAGCTCTTGAGTCCGGCGTTGTCGCAGTACGAAGGGAACTGGGCGCAGAACTGCTCGCCGACGCACTTGTGCGCCCTGAGAAACGGCTCTTGCGCCTTCTCGTCGAGCCACAGCTCGCGCACGCCGTCTCCACGCCTACGCACGAACGGTTTCTCAGTGAGCAGCAACCCCAGGAACAACGCAATTCTGCAGTGGACTGTACGTGCCAGAAAATGCCGTTCGAGTCGAACGCTCCGGCCATTTTGAGACCGAACACGGCGCCGCTGGTGGCGTAGAGAGCGACGGCGGGGTGGGCGGCGTCGAAAAACGGTTCGTGCAGGAGGCCGCCGAATAGGGAGACCGTGTTCAGCCAGAGGTTGTAGTGGGCGTTGCGCTTCGACGGATTCGACTCCGCGCCGTACTCGGCCGCCTTGCTCACCTATGGTTGTTGGCATCTTGGTGCGCTTTCCAACCGAGTTTCATCCTACGAACTGACCGTCCTGAGCCCAATTTTCGCGTCGTAGAGCGCCTTCTCGTGCGCGTTGACCATCGTGTCGGTGTCGGGATCCATCTCGAGACCTTCCAGCTCGGCATTCAGCTTGGCGTCGTCCATGACGTAGTCCGAATAGCCGACGATGTGCTGCAGACTGTCCAGCTTGTCCTGGGCAGCTTTTCTTACTCCTTCCTCCAGGTATGGCAACGCGGCCAGCTGCTCGCCCCACGACACCTTGACGGCCACGATCACGGGTTCCAGAACCTTCTGAACGATTCGAGAAGTTCGTCCCGATGCGAAACATAAATATACCGACTCAGTGCCCAGCAAACCCACCTTGGTTTCCGCCACCACGTCTTTGTAATAGGCATCGACGTAGATTCTGCCGATCGGATTTTTGAGTCCGTACTTCTTGCGCATGATTCTCAAGCAGAGTTGCTGCTGCTGAGTGGCTCCAGTTGGGGTAGGCTCGCCCTCGTCGTCTTCGTCGTCAGGCTCCGCGAGGGCAGCTGGTTTGCGAAGTGTCAGGCTCAGGTCATTGACCGCCGACCTAGAAATGTTCGTGCGTTTGTGTGTTGTCGGGGACAACTTGGAACGGAATATTGCGCACGCATGCGCATTGTGCAGAAACAAAACAAAAGTGACCTGAGCTTCGGCTCGGCCAGTAGCGCAAGCCGCCCGGGCATGAGAGAGTCGCCGTAAAACTGCTTGATGAAGTGCATCGCCATGTAGTTTTGAAGGACGCGCTGCTCGGTCGTTTTGAAGAGCGCAGCCACCGCCTTGCCGTAGTTGGGGTAGTAGACGTTGACGACGCTCGTGATTACGTCCGTGGCGTCGAACCCGCCCTTCGACAAGTGGATCAAGTAGAGCGTCCAGTCAAACGCACCGGAATAATCGCGTCTGAAATAGTGCACATGCGTACGTAGAGTTTAGATCTTCGGGGGGATTGTATGTACCTTAGTTGACTGTAGGTGAACTGATTCTTAATCATGTTGCGCGCGGGATAGACGCTTTCAAGCGCGATGTCGTCTTTCTTTTCGTCCTCCGCTTTGTTGGCTTCGTACAGCTCCATCATCCTCTTCTCGAGCGCTCTAAGAAGGCGACAACGCAAGTAGCCTACCCAAAATTAGTAGGGACAAGTAGACAAGAGGCGCACATGATGGCCGCCTCATCTTGGCCAGCCTTCTCCGAATCGAAGGGTCGATTGAGCTTGCCTGCGAGCAGAGCGGTCAGGCTAATGTAGCTGCCGGCCTTGATCGGCGTCTTCGGCGGCGCAAACGCCGTCACGAGAATTCGCTTCTTGTCTTCGCCGGGATTGGCGCCGTCGTGGAAGCCGGTTGAAGTCACCGGACCGGCGAGAAAACCGACGCCACCGACCAGCTGAAATCGTGGAAAGAAAGCTGCCGTCTCACACTGGCTGCGGAATGCGCATCAATCACCTGCAGTTCCGCTACCAGCTTCTCGAACGCGTAGTCCGATGGCTTCTGGTAGTCTGTCGTCAAGGTTGGGAAGCCACCAAGTTTGGTCAGGACCTTCTCGACGTACTGGCGTCTTTGCTCGGGGTCTAACTTGGCCTGGGGCCCGGTGCCGGAGCAGGTGTCGAAGACGCGGCGCACGATCTTCTTGTACTTGACGGGATCGTCGGGCGAAATTGTGTCGATCTGCTCGACGAGGACGTCGTCGGCGTTCTTCTGGAGTCGAGAGAGGAAGTCGAAGTGACCGGGGTTGCCGACTGCGAAGTTCTTGCAGGAGAAGGCCGAGAACCGATCGCAGGGGTCCGAAGAGCCGGAGAGGTCGACAGCCGACGCGAGCGAGCGGGCCAGACGCTGCGCGCCAGCCGTATACGAGAACTTGGCCTCATTAGCCAGACCCATTTCTGGAGTGGCAAAAAAAATAAAGCGAGTATGCGTCAACTGCGAACGCTAGATTGAGTAATTTCGAATCGTCAACCAATTTGCACGTCGTCGAAGTTGGGATCGGCCTTCATGACGCCCTCGCGAACGGCCTCGAAGTCGTCGCGAGTCGCCGAATCGCCGTCGACGCGTCCGATTTCCACGTTGATCTTCAACTCGCCTGGGTGCACGGCCCTGAAGCTCTTGCGCGTGCGTGCGTGCGTGCGTGCGTGCGTGCGTAATGTGCCAGCGTCAACGAACAAATCCAAAAGTTTGGGCGGGCTTTGCTCCTCACTTGGAGAACGAAGTGACGGTGACGGCGAATCTGTCGTGGCCCAGCACGTTGAGAGACTTTTCCAGCTTAATTGGTCGCTCGTGTGTCAGTGACAGTTCGCCGTGTACGCCAAGCGCTCGGTTCACCTTTGCCGCGTATTGGGCCGCGATCATTTTCACTTCGAACTTGCCCAAGTCTTCATACTTTACATCGTAACTCATACGATGATCCTCGAAGCTGGCCGTATAGTGCTTGATGTTCACGGTGTTTCCTGTGTCCTTTGTTCCGCCTCCGATACAGGCCCACGACACCGGCACGGTCGACAGCAAGACAGTCGACAGGCAGAGAAGTTGCATTTTTCTACACGCAAGAGACACCCTTCCGCAACCTTGGGTAACAGAGTCGAGTCTGTGAAAAACGACCGACGCCTTTAGCGCCACGCGTTGTTAGAGGGCGTTGGTGTTTGCCTTCTGATAAGAGCCGTCCGCGCCCTCGGCCGTCACGCCAGCATACGCAGAACGACAGCTACAGCATTAGTGCGCTGCCAGCAGAGTCATTTCGTGAACGTGAGACGTTAAGAATCGGTAAACTCTAGCCGACGACGATGATAGCGCGGTCGCGTGCTCACTCGGTGTTTGTAGCGCCTGCTGCGTAGGCGTCCCCCCCCCTCCCACCCCTGGCGGGTGTGGCATCACGGCCTGTACGCGTGTGCGTGTCGAACTGATACCGAAACCCAGTACGGTTCCACTCACTTCAATTCAAACAAAAAAATCACGACACCTTCGATACGTTACGTACAGCGGTACGGAGCGCGGTTGCGACTTGCGAGCAAACAAAAAAGCAAAACGAAATAGAAATTCAAAACGCCATGGTCGTCGCGTACGACCTTTTCAAACCCCTCGACGCACGCACGTACGGACGAACACGACACAACACCGCTAAAGCTGTCTGGTCTGCTGTGCACATCCGCTTAGCCATTTTACCGTTCAGATTTGCGAGTGGCGCATTCCATCATAGAATTATCAGAATTATCGGTCCAATCAGGGCGTTGTTTGTTCACACACCTCGTTCCTACCGCGCGCGCGCGCGAGCGACCATACATTAGCGCAAATTTGCATACCGTACGCAGAGACGCGGGGAGAGTACTGTAGTAAGACACGACTGAGCCCTAGAAGCACCCAAGGACGGCAATCTCTCTTTCTCTCGCGTCCCGTTGTCTGAGCCGAGTAGAGAAAGAATGCAATTCGTTGGTGGAGTCAGACGTTCTTGCGCGCCGAGCGTAGCTTGGAGAGGCGGTTCTGGAGGTGCTTGCTCGTCTCCTTCGACTCGTCCAACGCGTTCTGCGACTCGCGCAGCTGAACCGCACCGCGCCACTTTCAGTCTGCAGGGCAACTAGCCCCAGCTGTGCCCCAGGATATGGGGTGGTAGGAGGAATATGTGGTGCCTCCAGCCAATTACGAACCACCAAATACCCTGTACAAGATGCTTTGCTCGATATCTGCTCATGCCACGCGCGGAGGAATTTGTGCCGCTGCACCGGGTATGCGTCGACTTTAGGGGGTACGCAGGACGCTGCTGATCCAGGGGTAAATTTTTCGGATTATTCCGCACCCATATATCTCTAGACGGGTCCCCAGCCGAGTTGAGGGGGAAGGCAGAAGATACAGTTAAACGGCCCTTCTATGCCCCCCCCCCGACCCAAAAAGTGAGAATCTGGGTAGCACCAAGATTGGAATAATATCTGCACCAAAATAGCGTCTAAAGAGGTATATATTTTGGCCAAAATAGGTTCTAAGTAGCGTTTTTTTTGGTGTTTCATGATTGAAAACACTTAAAACGCACTGAAAATGACGCAGATATGCAACCTCATCATGTTGTCAGGTTGAAAAATTCTGAGGACGAGTTGGAGAGCAGGTCTGATTTAGACTCCTCCCACCAGTTACTGTCTGGTCTGTACCTCCTTCTTGAGGCCGCGATTGGCGAGCTTCAGTTCCTCGGCTTCCTTTTCGCTCTGCTCAGCCTGCTGCTTGAACCGCTTCACCTGCGACTCCAGTCGCATCGTCTGTCAAGAGAACGAGAAAACGGTGTTCGCTGTTGAACAAGTTTGACAAAAAGGAATCATTAAAAAAAATCGAAAATCACGTTGCCCTGCAGGTTGGCGATCTCGCGCTCCGCCTCCTGCAGTTTGAACTTCAGATCTGCGATGTTCTTGGCCGAATCGTCTAAAGAGATCGATAAATCCAGATCCCACTCAAGGGATTTGTCCCAATCCCACTTTTATCCGCGTCCGCTGCCAAGGCGTTCCGTTCGGCGTCGATGCGCGCGGCGCGCCGAGCCGACAGCGCCTCCTCCGCCTCCTCTAGTTGCAGTCTCATGTTCTTATTCTAAAATGTCGACTTTTTCAAATTTTGAAATCCAGAGAAGTCGTCGACAGAGTTGCGCACCATGTCGACGAGTCGCTTGACCTTCTCGTCGAGTGAGAGATTTCCGGGACAGTAGCGGTCGATGAGCGAGATGGTCTGCTGGCCGAAGACGAGCGGCCGTTTGCCCGTCGACAGAGGCGCCACGTTGGCCGCGGACGAGGAAGACGAGGCCGAGGTCGCGCCGCCGCCTCCCCCACTGACGACTGCCCCACCTCCACCGCCCCCGCCCGACGACAGAGCGCTGCCGCTGTTCCGAGCCGAAGACGCGTCGTCCGCACCCTCCCCCTCCTCCTGACCGACCAACACGAGGCCGGCCTCCTGCGCGCAAAGAGAGAACTCCTTTTAGAAAGTTTGTAAAAAAAAAAACGCGCCGCGACGAACGTCGATGACTTGGTCGCGCTGTGCGAGCATCGTCTTCAGCAACTCGGTCTCGTGGCGCGAGGCGGCGAGGTCGCGTCTCAGTAGCTTCGACTCCTGCAAGGTGTTCAATCTTGGGGGGGGGAGAGGGTGTGGAACGCCAGGGGGGGGGATGGTGTCTGCTGCACTGACGCTCTCGAGAGTCTTGTTCTGGCGACTGGCGAGCCTCAGACGCTCCTCGGCCTCGTCGACGTCGTCGGAGAGGAGGTCGACGCGGTAGAGCAGCGCCGACTTCTCGTTGTCGAGCTGCGAGTAGAGCAGCATCGCCTTGCGCACCTTCTCCTCCAGCTCAGAGACGCGCTCCTGCGCAACCGCCCACACTCCATTAGCATACGCAACCCTCACACACCGCCCCCCCCCCATCCAGCAAACAAACACCCTGGAACGTAAAGGCTAAATGCTTATAGTACGGTAGCCACAGCATACGGCAACGTTTGGTACTCACACGAGCTGTTCTTACGGTACAGATTACAGGAATCTCTACCTAGAAGCTGGCCCATACTACTTATGAAGGGGGGGGGGTATTCCCATTCTCTGCCTCAAAAATCATGGTGTGTAATTGTGAGAAACTCGCCTTCACCAACGGTTTCTTATTGCAAATCAACGAATTAGTCAGTAGGTGTCGTTCCGAAAAAACCGCGCGAAACCAACAGTGACACAGTAGTCTTGTTGGGGCCACGCGTTGCCAAGCTGACTAGATGGTTTGTACTACGCGCTTTAATCAAAACGCAGTGCTTCTCTAGGTGCGATTTAAAAAGCCGGCTCTAGCCAGTGTCCGTGTGACAACGCACAGAGCGTGTGCGTGCCAAGGGACAATGCCTCGACCTGTCGCCCCGCTCAAAACGGGAGAGCTAAAAGCAGATTTCCGCGCTGGCGGGTGCCAGAGATGAAACGTGGCCACACAAGGCAGAAACAGCTGCGCTACGGTGAATCATATGGGAATGAGAAGCGTCCCATACAGCATGCAAATTCGTATGTCAAATAAGAACGACGACAGGCCAGGGGTATATTGCCATGTTGTGCGCCCAAGCGACTGTGCGACCAATCAGATTACACAAGTCATAATGAGTGTTGTTAAATCGGGTAATGTAATGGATTTCTTGGTGTGTACAGCAACAGCCAACCAATGACACACACACACACGCACGCACACACACGCACGCACACACACGCACGCACACGCACACACACGCACGCACGCACACACACACACACACACACACACACAAGTGCTCACTTTGAGTTCTTCAGCTTGTAGCCCGTTGTGCAGCTGAGATGAGCTCTTTTTTCTTTCCACTGAGGAGAGTCGCTAAAAGACATTTTGGTGCTTAAAACTATGACATTAAATTAAACATTTTAAACGCATTTTTCACTTGTCCCGTTGAGCTGCTGAACGAACTGTCAACTGCTGCGTATTTCTTGTTCTCCGCTTCATCGGCCTAAAATAAGTAAAAAAATTGATCAAATTCACTGGTCAAAAAACAACAAAAATAACAGACGTCTCTTTGTTGTCTCTCCAGCTCTCTGACTCTGACCTGGCGCGCCTCATTTCGCGCTTGCCGCTTCCGGGCTAACTGTTCCTCCGCCTAGAATATAATTTCCATTTTTTTTAAATAATTTTTAATAAAATTAAAGAAATCAAACACAAACATCTCTCGTGATCTTATCCAGCGCCTGCTCTTCGGCAGTATGACGAGTCAATCGACGACGCGGCGTCGTTGACATTGTGGCGTTGTCAAACACTGGGTATTAAATTAAATGACAAAAATTACAGAATTCCCAAATCTGTGAAGGAAGCACAGAAAGGGAAGTTGAGAAGTTCAGAGGAACGACGGACAACCACTACAAGTCGACGTACGTAGTAAACGTCTTCGCGTAGCTGCGTCCTGAGTAAATATAGTTACTATTTAGATGGGGCTAGGTGCTCTAACGCACAAGCAACATGACAAGGCGTAGGACAAAACACGCGCTCCGCGCTCCGCGCTCTGCGCTCGTGCGCTCGTGCGCTCCTGCGCTCGTATACGGTATTCTGAAAAAAGCAACCGCATTTCACAATTTTCCGCACGTAATACAATGTGTTGACACACTGTAGCATAAAACGACAATGTTTATGGATGTTGCGACTATCCTGAAGATGCTGTGACCGATTCCACACTTGAATTTTGAACTGCGGATGACACTTGAACCAGTCGCATTCCGAGCACAACGAGCACAACAGCTCAACAGCACAGCACAACAAGAACAAGAACGCTACAACAACAATAAAAATGCATCGAAGGGGTCCCCTTCGTCCGTTGGCGGCTCGTCGCTCGTCGTCGGCAGAGACGGACTGCAGGACGCCGTCATCTGGTCTTTTCTTTTTGGTCTGCTCATTTTTTTTTATTCTAGGCGGTGGGTGGTGGTGCTGGGTTTGGCAATTTTAATTGGCTAAACCAATGTGCCGCAGGCGAAAATTTGGCACTTTTAGCAACTTTAAGTCACTCTGACCGCGGCCAGAAGGGGGGGGGGGGGAGGGTACCCCGAGCGGGCTCTTGATGAAGGCCACTGAGTATCCGTGCAGGCGACCTTGGCGGAGATATTCGGCCGCGAGTTCACCGTTGGCGATAAGCGAGTCCGCACGGGCGGCCTCGCCGACAGGCCCAACGCGCAGTCCTTCGACGCGTGTGCCCAGTCGCTGTGCCCTTGGAGAAGATCAGCTCGGCCGACAGCAGCGGTCTCTCGATGACCACGCGGCAGATCAAAGAGATCTTCCCGGAAGGTGTGTTGATGGCGCCATGTGCATGGGCATGTGCATGATGATGATGATGATGAAGTCCTGTTCGTGAAGGAACGCCTCTGACGCTTCTGGAGGAATCGTACGAGGCGGCCGCCAGCTTCGTGCAGCACCACAGACAGGAACTGATCCGTCCCCACCCCCAAATTCCGTTCGCTTTCACCGTGATGACGAAGCAGGAGGGAGGAGGGGCTGGACAAGCGCGTCCAGTCAGACGCCGAGCTGCTCAACTTCGACTGCTCATGCCAGAAGAGGGGCGACGCCCGCAAGCGATTCTTCTGCGCCCACTCCTTGGCTGTCGCCGAGTACAACGGCGCCTTGCAGCCGTACCTCTTTTCAACGCCGCCGAGAAGGCGCGTCAAGAGAGCACGGCCGCCGCTCTGAAGCACATCAAGTCCAGAGGTGGTCTTGTATTTACCAGCACATGCAATGTAACGTAAATCCTCAAATAGTGCCCCCGGGGTCGTATTGTTTCAACCTCCTCTTACCCGGGGTCACTATTACCCTCTTACCCTCTTACCCGGGGTCACTATTAGATGATTGACGGTAGGTAGGTATATATCCATTGTACCGTAACCGTATGGTCCTCCGCCAAGTCACCAGCCCTTCAAACAGATTCCGGCCAGAAGAAAACGCAAAGGAGGTTCGATGGGCCGTCGAATACCGCGCCCACAAACATCGGCCACGTGGCGCCGCCGGCCTTCCTCTTTGGCACGAGCGGCGAGCGCTTCTACTGCGACTGCGGCTGCCAGACGATGGCGCCATCGGCGGACGAGCTCCAGAGGGTGCCGCAGTGGGCCACGGCGCCGCCGTTGCAGCGCTTCCAGGACTTGGAGCAGCCGTTCGTCATCAGGAGCCTCAAGGCCTTCCTGGAAGAAAAGAAGGTGCCCAAGACTGGCCAGCACCGCACCAAAAAGTGCTGGGGCTGCAAGGTTCCCTAGACTTGTGCCTCTCCTCCTCCTCTTGTGCCTCTCTCACGCCGCCCTCTAGAATCGAATCGGCTGGAAGGATCCGCCGCCGTTTGACGTTGTGTTCGTGCACAAGGAGAGGCACCCTTTCGAGGACTCCGCGGGAATGGAGCGCTGGACGGCGCAGAAGCAGGATTGCGCCCTGCACTTCCGACACGAGTCAGTCGAATGGCCGTGTCGCTTGTCGAATGCAAACTGGCGCGTGTTCCAGCTGCGTCGTCAAGAGGTACGCGCCATGCTTCGGCAAGAACATGGTCAAGATGCTCTTCGAGGCGATGCCTCTCGTCGGCGAAAAGCACTGCAAACACGCGAAGGCGCAATTCGGCATCGATTTGAATGATATCGATATGTATTGAGCAAATGTCAAAGCTAAATCCGCCCTCCGTAATCCGTAATCCGTATACACCTCTAGTAGTCAAGCGGTCGGGTTCATCTGGGTCGGGCTCCGCACCGGATGCCCACTCGCGACGTGTACAGCGTGCCACCCCCTAGTCGCGTTCTCTCGTTTTCTCGATCTCTGTTGATCTCTCTCGTCTCTCTTGTTGATCTCTCTCGTCTCTCTCTCGCGCGCGTGCCCACTTCCTTAGTCATATATTCTATGGTGCAATGAGAGCGCGTACGCCCGCAGGTCGTCCCGTTGTGACGTGCGCTCCGGCGCGAGCACTCGCGGACGCTGCCGCGGCCCAGCCGATAAAGAGCGGCGATTTAGAAAGCGGAATAATCACCCTAGTGTCACTAGCTAGCACTAGCTGCCTGCCCAGCGCTAGGCAAGCAGCGGCGCAGGCGCGCCTACATCTCAACTCCCTACATACGTTAAGAAGGTTGTAGGTGCGTAGCCCACCGCCGGTGGTCATAAATTGCGCGGTGCGCGTACCTTTTTGTCCCGTTCCGAGAAAAAACTCGTCTCAGCACCACCACCCACCGCCTAGAATAAAAAAAAATGAGCAGACCAAAAAGAAAAGACCAGATGACGGCGTCCTGCAGTCCGTCTCTGCCGACGACGAGCGACGAGCCGCCAACGGACGAAGGGGACCCCTTCGATGCATTTTTATTGTTGTTGTAGCGTTCTTGTTCTTGTTGTGCTGTGCTGTTGAGCTGTTGTGCTCGTTGTGCTCGGAATGCGACTGGTTCAAGTGTCATCCGCAGTTCAAAATTCAAGTGTGGAATCGGTCACAGCATCTTCAGGATAGTCGCAACATCCATAAACATTGTCGTTTTATGCTACAGTGTGTCAACACATTGTATTACGTGCGGAAAATTGTGAAATGCGGTTGCTTTTTTCAGAATACCGTATACGAGCGCAGGAGCGCACGAGCGCACGAGCGCAGAGCGCGGAGCGCGGAGCGCGGAGCGCGGAGCGCGTGTTTTGTCCTACGCCCATGACAAAGACCCCCCAAACCGAAATGCTGTTGTGGAATAGACTATCGCCATTCAACTTCAAGACACAGGTCGAAATGCAAGCCTTGTTACAAAGATGTCATCAACAGAAAACAAAAAAAAACATATACTTATTATTTCGGCCTTCATTAAGGCTTCAATCATGAGCATTTATGGAGTTGTATATTATAACGTTACGGTAGTCCACATTTTTGGTAGAGCTATGCAAAGATGACACACACACACACACGATTTTTTTCCTACGATTTTTCTCCGCTGATTTTGTTTCGAGTAAAGCAATTCCGCAAAAGTCACGGAAAATCAATACTACAATACATCAAAGCTTGCCGTTTAGTATCTCTGTCACTCTGTGTGCTCCCTTAGATTCTATTATAGGAAACCTACTGTGGGTAAATGTAGGTAATACGGTAAGTAAAATTTGCATAATTCCAATATTCTACATTTGTGTTTTGCGAACGTATGATGAGAGCGCATCTGCAGGGTTTACGCCCTTTGAACAACTCATAAAAGCAGCGCATCGAACTGTAGCTTAGCTACCCATTGACATTTGTCATGGTGTCCGGTTTTGAGATGTGCAGCTCGGCGCCGTATCTTCATTGATAGAATACGTGTCGCTTCCAGTTTCGATTTGGTCATAATTCTGCGCAATGGCTAGCCTTTTCTTGGCTGGATTCGTAGTTTTGTACAGTTTGCTCTCTACTCTGGCAACCGCTGGATTTATAGGTGCTTTGTACCGTGTCCAGAACTTACCCACCCTGGTGACGGGGTGGCGTAACCTGCGTAATGACGCGTAATCTGCGTAATCCCGGCGCGCAGTTGCATTAAACGGAGGCAGGCGTGCATATGCGTATTATATGAATGGATAGGCGTGTTTATGTACTAGGCTGGCTCAGCGGAAACGCTCGAGGCCGCTTCAGTTCCGCAGTCCGGGCTTTGCGCATATTGTCTCTCGCCTGCGCAGGAGTCATTGTGCCCGTTCGCACGTTGCTCGTAGCGGCGCGATGCAGTGGCTGCACTGGCTGGCCTTCAAGGCGGGGCCTGGAGGACGCGGCTGACAGTTCGCGGAGGCGACCCTCGTGCGGGTTTGGAGTGAGCACAGGAGCCGACTCAGCGTTCTCAACAGCGTCGACGCGAATGACGCGTTAGTACCCCTTTGGTCCGCCGACAGCGAGGTTGCCAGTCTCGCAGCCGAGGCAGTGTAGCTGCAAAGCGTCGCCACGGCGTTCCTTGTAGGCGAAGTGAAGTTCCATGCGGTCTCGTGTTTCCAACACGGCCATAGGATGTCTGTCTGTTGTGCGCCCCGCAGCGTCTCTTGCCTTTGCTCTTGCTTAGCAAAAGCGTCCTTCGTCCGCAGATAACAATCCATTCGTCCGTTCTTTCATGTGAGAACGGCGAGCGCGGCCGAAAGATTCCACAGCGCCTGTCGACCATTGTTGTCCTGTCGGACTTGTCGAAAGGGAATGGGACAGCGCGAGCAATGTGTCAGTGTGGACATTCCCCTTTTCCGCATGTCCGTAGAATTCGTTCGATTATGGCAAATATGTCGTCCATTCTCCGTTCATCCGTTTGTTGCGTTCGTGCGCCACGCTTAAAACAGCAGTGCCTCCGTTTAATGTAACTGCGCGCCGAGATTACGCAGATTACGCGTCATTACGCAGGTTACGCCACCCCGTCACCAGGGTGGGTAAGTTCTGGGAACCCTTTGTACTATTTGTCAACTCCGCATATATGCTTTTAAGGCTGATTCACAATTATTAACTGTCTTCCCATCGGTCTCGGTCTCGGTCTTTCTCTGCCAATCAGCAAAGACCGAGACCGAAACCGATGGGAAGACCGTTAATTGTGAACCAGCCTTTACCCAACCCGTATGCGCAGTGATTGGCGCTCCGAACACCCACGCACTCGCGCATGTACGGCATGCAGATAGTTTAGAGTGCGGCAGCCAGGAGCCTTCGCCGTCTCGGCCAGCGGCGCTGTTCCAGCGAGTGGTCACTGGCGGTCGTCTGGACGTGCCCGGCTGCGACGCGCCTTCCGCCGTCACGGAGCTGGGCTGCCGACTGCTCTGCTTCCGCATGCCGAACGGCACGTGCGGCGGCTACAGGCACGCGGGCGTCGGCGGCGCCTGCCGCTACTTCCTCTCGTCCACCTACGACTCCTCCGACATCGCCCCAGACGCCGCCTATGATCTCATGTGGAGAGTCTGAGCTGAGTGCGGGGCACCTTTCGCCCAAGCGCATTCTCTTCCCGCCCGACGCACTCTGATTCGACCCGAGTGTGCCAGCGGTCATGAACAGTAGTGGTGACGCTCTGAACTACATTGTAATGTGTTCACAGGACGTCGCGCAGTAGGTGTTTAAATGCAATTACGGTAGGTTGGTTTGTCACAAGACCTTGCCATAGATTGATAGACCTACCGCTATGTACATATAGGTCTAAAACAAAAATAATCAATCACCGCATGCTCGTTAATCCACCGAGCGACAGCAACGTACAGGTAGCAATAGCACAGAGATGAAAGAAGCGCGCAAGGTAGAATCCAAGCACAAGTCAATCAAAATGTCCGCCAACGGCCTAGCGAACAACTGAAAAGTGGAGATTAGATGATACAATTCATTTTTTGCGCCATTCGGCTTTGAGTCGCATTCGTCTTTTGCAAGTTTTAGATAGTAAAAGCAAGCGCAGTAGCCGAGCAACAGTAGTTGGGTCATGCCCTGGGAGTAGAGCCGCATTGGACTGATTCCTGTGCTCTGGCGCCCCACCAAGTCCTGTGTGGTTCGAGCGAAACGCGTCAGCGTCACCGACAACAAAAAATTGGCCGCTGAAACTGTGAAAAAAGACAGCAGCGAGGCGGCGATGACGAGAATGCCCGGGTAATCCGTGAAGAGGACGACAGATACAACCGATGTGGCGATAAGCGAGTCGACCACCACGAGAAACGTCTGAATTGAATCGCATCTTTGATAGCGATGGGGACAACACACGGACAGGAAACCTATCTAAATGTCTTACAGGTTTGCCGATTGTCTGTTGGTCTGTATCCTGGAAACGATGGGGCCAAATTTAGAGGTCACATTAAGAGGACAGCACCTTCCAAAATCGACAAAACGTATGGCACAATGCAGGCCCATTTCTTGTACGTAAATGGTGCAACGACTGAACCGGCTTTCATTGCAGCCAACGCAGTGTTCGAAGCCATTGAACAAAGCAATGCGGTAATAGTGAAAAAACGCAAATCAACCACTATTTGCAAGGGTTGACCCTTTGTTAGGCAGAAGTGCAGAAACGCTGCACTGATAGGGAGCAACCACGCAAGACAGAATGTAATGTCTGCCAAACTCTTGTGAAGGCGAAAAGTCCATGGCACTGCAGATTGGGGGGTGCAGTCAGTCCGAGTCAGAGAACATCGCTGTGTCAGTCTGCTCGGCTAGAGCATACCTGTAACTGGGAATTGGCCCTGGGGGAGGGTTCGAGCACTTTCTGGGGGGGGGGGGCTGGGGTGAAAAACTGGAGGAGGGGGGGGGGGTGTCTAGGAAGGAGCAAGTAGGCAATTGTTGGTCGTTCTGTAGTGAAGAACAGGCTGTAAAAACCTGCAAATAGGTACTTTTTAGTCAAAATGCACTGTAAATAATGCAATATACGTACTTCTGGGTCGATTTTTGCTTCAAAAACTGTACAAAACGCATCAATTTTGCATTAAAGTAAGTAGTAGAAAGTTTCCAAAAGTCTTGGGGGGGGGCTGTGTGGGGGTTCAGGACAACCTGAGGGGAGGATGTGGGTAGGGTCAAGCTCAGCACCTGGGGGGGAGCCCCAAACCCCACCCCAGCTACAGGTATTGGCTAGAGCAATTCATTTGCGCAGCTTGACTAACCAACAATAGAATAATCTTGCGTTGACACTATAGGGTTTACACTACACATGTACAGTACCGTAGCCACGCGGTAGCCACCGTCCAAACTGCAGAACTGCTGGCAAAGCCTTTGTCTTCCTTCCCAGCCACAATGCAAAGGAATGTAGCATCAAAAAGAGCGTCACAAGTGACTGGAAACGGTTGACCGTGAACCATACAATGGAATAATAACGATACAGATGCTCGACACTGCGGATTTGCACAATGGATTTGTTTTTCAATCCAATACCGACGACTGTGTCATTTGGGCAGACCTGTCGAAGGTATTGAGTAGTCGCCCTCGTGGCGACGGCTACGAATTTCTCATTGCAGGAATCCATACTTCACGCCTGTTGATTTTGATACGCGAGTAACAGAGCTCGGATTGAAGCGATGTACCGTTGGGAGTCTTCCATCGAGATTTTATTTGACATCTCATTTCCTGGTAGTCACATCAATGCTGGGGCGCAATGAAATACTGTCTTCAGAGCTGTTTGCGCACTGCTGGGAAACTTCAGACCGAGCCATCGAGCTTGACGAAAAGCACACAGATGCTCCCCACATGCGATGTGCAGTAGTTGGACGACGCTTCAATTCCATCAAGGTCTATAGTGTTATATGTGTTTTATGGGCATGTAGTTGTCG
>JASAMY010001153.1:0-19972 GCA_030248085.1 Paralinhomoeus sp. GSCO2_6 | reverse complement strand
CTTTGTTTTGAAGACATTAGCATATGCAACAAGTACAGAACTGAGCATTTATGTGCATTTATATGCATTTATACATAGGTAGCTAATTGCGAGAAAGTTGCGTCACGTTTATTTCCCATTTCTGTTTTAGCTCCTGGAATCAGTTGCTGCAATCAGAAAACGCAGTATCACCTCAGCGTTATTATCACAGCCCAGTCTTCTGGAGACGCAGCAAGACGAGCGCCGCCAAGACGGTAACAAAAAAGTGCGCTTTTCCCATGGCTTGTTTTTTGCTCCCATTACAAAAATCGGTGTCGCAGCAGCTAATTTCCCCAAAAGAGCCCCATCACTAAAGCGAAATAAAGTGTTTGTGTGAAAGGTGACCTCTTAAACCGTTATAAAACTGAGATTAGAGAACAAGTAGGCTGCTGTTCCCTTGTGTTTATTCCGATGCATCTGGGGGTTGCCGCGCCAGGCACAACCAACGCAGCATTGCGTTGGCCGAAGCTCACTCACCATAGTGGTCTCCCAATCTATATCGCGGTTGCTCCTCCACAGATTTCGACAGGAGCTCGTCGCACAGGCCATCGCAACCAAATGTGATCACTTTCTGAATTAGATAGGCGTATACGATAAAGTGAGAATTGCCACTATAATCATGCAGAAAATGCAGAGAAAACCCGTTTGTTGATGAGGCTGAAGCACTTGTGCTTGGCTTCACACGACTCTTTGCCGAG
This sequence comes from Paralinhomoeus sp. GSCO2_6, assembly GCA_030248085.1. Classification (NCBI taxonomy): domain Eukaryota; kingdom Metazoa; phylum Nematoda; class Chromadorea; order Monhysterida; family Linhomoeidae; genus Paralinhomoeus; species Paralinhomoeus sp. GSCO2_6. The sequence goes on along the minus strand of JASAMY010001153.1, from coordinate 19,256 downwards.
ATCAAACGAAATGCAGGTCACTATGACAGCAGCAAATTTTGTGAATTGCACTGTATCATGTGTATTTTGCGTGCAATCTGTCTTTGCTGCAATCCAAAAAAAATCAATAAATTGATGTTTTTAAACATTGCGTTTTGTATGTTGAGTGTGGCGTAGCAGTATTGAGGCACTAAGGTACACAGTAGTGCCTGTACTGCACCGAATTTTTCTCTGCAAAGTTTATTTTTAATTTGCTGATTGTAATTTTTTTAGATTTTTTATGCGCATTTAGGATTCAATTAATTGGCTAGTAGGCCTCACATATATCCTTTCATGTGCTTTTAAAGCCTAAGTTGATCAGGTTCATTGAAGCTAAGTCCAGAGTACAAGCAAGCTCACGCGCATCGATCGACTGGAAAAGCACAAGTGTTAGTACAGCGGCTTTGCAGAGCATTTCCACCGTCAAAACGCGGTTCAATTGTGGGTCAGAGAAAATATAATTTCGGCCCGACCAGGTCAGACGATACAGGCCAGACAAGCAAGACGTCGAATAATTTCGGCTACTCAAAAATGAGCTGAGTGCACTGCCCCCAGTACACATTTCGCATTCATCCACCAACAGTTGTGCTGTTTGTATAGACGAGACAACGGTTAAAAGTGTTCGAACGGTTGAAAGCCGATTGCTTTTTCTAAATCAGCGTTGTGTCCGTCGGCACACCAACTAGTGCGGTCGGTGGCGTCGGCAGGCCGCCAGGCAGCCTGTGCGGTGTGCCGAATCGTGTATACCGTAAACCCTATAATTAGCCCCCTATAATTGCCCCCCCCCCTATAATTATACACCCTCCTAAGACCACTTTGAGTTAATAAGCCCCACCAATAATAATTACGCCCCCTCCCTAAATGGACCATCGTCTAAAAGGCACATCTTTCCATGTCTGGGTGTATTTATGGTCGCGTATGTGTACAGGGTGTTTTTTATTCTGCCCACCTGGGATTTTGAATAACTGCCGCGTCCGAAGGGCGATTGCTTTAATATTTTGTGGGGATATAAACAAAGGTTTCAGGAAAGGAGATTGCGAAGTTTTAGGAAATTTGATGACCACAGCGCAAATGGTGACTGTTGAAAGCTTGTGCCTGTTTTTGGGGGAAAATCGGTTTCTAGGTGTATTGTATTGTATTAAGGAAAATTTTGCAGGTGGCTGCAAAAAAAGGAGAATATGTGACGCTCCTTTAGGCCAGTTTGAAAAAACGCGGTATTAAAAGTAGCCACTTCATCAGATGATCAACTTCAGTTTGGACAAACCGTGTATAATCGAACCAAGCGCAGCAACACGTCACATATTCGGCGTTTGTTGTGCTCGCTTGGATCACTGGAAAGGCAGTCCAGGCTGCATAAGGACCGAAGCCTTCCATTCCTTGGACTCAGAGACGAGAGCGGGCCTTGTCCTTGACTGGACGTCTACAGATGGCAGTTCCGTCCGTCCATAGGCACAGGCTAACAGAAGCGGAACAAAGATGAACGAGAATCGAAGATTGAATGTAGGGTATGCAATGTACTTGGTACTCAAGATCGTGAATTGATGGTGCATATCACTTACTGTAAGGGCAAGCCACATATTAAAAATTTAAGATGGGCAGGGTAGCGAAATTATTTATGCAGAATCTTTGGCTGTGTGCCCTGTCCATCCATACGATGCCTAATGAATGATGCGCATCGTCAGAGAGATGAAAGAGTTTGTGAGGGTGGATTGATAGTGGTAGTGTTGTGGCTGTGTGCGATGGCTCACACAACAAACGCCGAATATGTGACGTGTTGCTGCGCTTGGTTCGATTATACACGGTTTGTCCAAACTGAAGTTGATCATCTGATGAAGTGGCTACTTTTAATACCGCGTTTTTTCAAACTGGGCCTAAAGGAGCGTCACATATTCTCCTTTTTTTTGCAGCCACCTGCAAAATTTTCCTTAATACAGTGTTTTTTCGTAAAAGAAAGATTAATCAAAAACTCACGCACGCACAAACATACAAACCCACAGCAGCAGACCAGAACGGACGCATGCTCAGTGTTGCACCATAAAGCTTATGAAAAGCGTGTACCACTGTACACATTGTGCGTGCGTGCGTGCGTGTGTGCGTGCGTGCGTGCGTGCGTGCATGCGTGCGTGCGTACGTGCGTGCTTGCGTGCGTGCGTGCGTGCGTGCGCGCGCGTGCGTGCGTGCGGGTGTGCAGATGTGTCATTTTCATGTATCAGGGGCTGTAGCGAGCATTCGTCTATAAATATTTTTCCCAGCTCAAAAAATTACCAAAATTCTGGTAAAAGAACCTAGAAAAGAGACAAAAAATGTGGAATGGACTGGAGACACTGCAGTAAAGCAACGCTGATGGGTTTCCCAAGGGGACACGCGTAAAGGCACAGGCAGGCGTTACTGGGATTCGAACCAGCGACCTCTTGATTTAGGGAACATGGTAAAAAGAAGAATGTGCCCAGTAAACCATAGCTGGCATGTAGCAAGAGTCCCTCTGGCGATTTCATTTTTTGATGTGGAGCATAGGCCGTAGGCACCGGCATAGGATGCCTGCGAGGTTTCCGTCCAATTGATGCAGGCGCGAGTGGGCGACGAACCAAGAAGCTAAAGTGGGTCCTGCCATCTCCACAAACTTCTCGGTAATGCACAAGCGTATGGAAGCGTGCTATGACTAGCGATGTCACCAAAAATAAAAATTTAATTAATTAAATAATTCAAAATAATATTTTAAGTACATTAAAAAAAAAAAATTGTTAAAAAAATAATTCTGTCATGCAGATTTTTTAATTAAAAATTAAATAAATAATTATTTGGAATTTTTTAAAAGTTAAAAATTAAATAAATAATTCTCTGCAATATTTTTTTAACAATTTTTTAATCACACGCTTAAAAAATGGATTTTTTAACAGACTTTTCAAGTAGTTCATGGCAAGTTTGTCTTTTCCTATTGATTATTGGTGTTCATTTTGTCTACCTCTACCACCATATCATCATTGGCATTTGTTGCCATCAAATTTATTGTCTTTCCTTTCAGTCCTGTCACACTCAGTGGAGGGTGTGTTCATTTGTAATCATTTCAGTAGGTTTTATATTGGACTCATCCATTGCAAACATTGGAATGGAGGGAAGTGGCGTTTTCAGCACATGACATATGATGCTGTACATTGAAATTAATCGAGTTTAATGAAGTAATCTGTATGCTGGACAGTAAGTGTGAGTGAGTGTGTAAGAGTGTGCGCAACATTGTGCACGTAAGTAGCCACAAAACCCTCCATCACAAATCTTAAGTCCCCCCACCCCACACTCAGCCTCGTCTTACAGCCCAATTGACAAATTGGTAAATTCCAAGTTCGCTTAGCTTAGTAGTTTAATTCAATGGTCTACTTCATTGAGTTGAGGCGTGATATGTACAGTGCATTGCCATGCGCACCGCATCAGATACTTCTCTTCTCTTAGGTTCATTGGTAGGAGTCCACTTTATATGAAGACTTGCTTGCTCTTGAAGAAGGTGCACTGGGGTCCTCCACCTTACAGTGGCTGACCTCACAGGAGCCCCAAGGTGATGGGAATGGATTTGTTCCATTCTTGCATGCATGCATGCTACCACAGAAGTATGTACATGCATCCCAAATGCACACTTTAAAAATACCCAGTTAAAAAATTAGTTAATTAAATAATTTAAATAATCCTTCTGAATTCTTTAACTTTTAAAAATTAAATAAAAAATTATTTTGAATATTTTAATAATTAAAAATTAAATAAAAAATTATTTGGAATTTTTTAATAGTTAAAAATTAAAAAAATAATTCATAAGCAATTTTTGGTGACATCGCTAGCTATGACTTAATCGATTCCCCCTTTGAATGCGCTTCTTTTGAGCTATCACGCGCCAGAATTCGTTCAGGAAATGAAAAATAATGCACGATCATAGATCCAAATTTTGCCCAAAATGGGGGTGCGCCAAGAGGGTCGAGCTGCGAAACATGGAAATCGGAGCGCTCCCATTCTCGAAAGTCACCTATTCCAGGTCCAGACGAGTAACTTTCATCATTACAGCACAGCTCTGCGACGAACGGTTGAAGCGTCTATAGCTAACAAACTTTTGGAACAAAACACGTAAAAAATGGCCTTTCGAAGAGGGCTGACAGAGACACAGGCATCGGAGCGCTCCCATTTGTCGAAAGTAACCTATTCCAAGTCTGGACGATTAACTTTTGTCATTACAGCACAGCGGTGTCACGAACGGTTGAAGCGCCTATAGGTCACAAACTTTTTTTGGTCGGATTTGCCGAAATTTTGGTTGCCAATATCTCATTATGTGGTGAGAATTTCAAATATCATGCAAGCGCCCCAGACATTCTTTGTAAAGCTGTTCACGAAAATCAAAAAATATTTGGGGGTTTACTCGGCTTTTTTTCGACTTTTACTCTTGTCGGGTTTTGGCCAAAATAAAACGACTATGTTTCGAAAAATGACCAAATCGGCCATAACTATAGATCCGAAGCACCTAGATAAATTTACCTTGGGGCACAAAATTGCCATCATATACTACGTGCTCACGCCAAGTTTCGTCCCAATCAACAGTAGCGTTCCAGAGCGGCGACCCTAAAAGTGTGTGCAGAACATGAAAAAAAAAACACCACTTTTTTGGAACATTTTTGTACAATTTGTCTTAACGCGTTCGAGTACCAAAACGCGGGACGGCTCATTCGATTCCGGTCTAGAAGGCGGTTCTTTTGAGCTATCATTCGCCACAATCCGTTCAGGCAATCAAGAGTTATAAGCGACTGAAAATTCAACAAACCGCATTGAGGAAGTGCTCACATATTAGGGTTGTACGCTGCCGCGTACACCCTGATTGGTGTATTTGGTTGTATTGGTTGTATTGGTGCGCCCCTCAACCCAGTGTGATAACAGGAATGCACACTGCTGACTCAACCCTATGGCAAGCCATTCTCGAAGTTTCATCAAGTGGAAAAGCACAAGTGTCAGTACAGCGGCTTTGCAGAGCATTTTCGCCGTCAAAACGCTGTTCAACTGTGGGCCAGACAGAATAATCTCGGCCCTTCCAGGTCAGGCCATACAGGCCATACAAGCAAGACGTCGAATAATTTTGGCCACTCAAAAATTGAGCTGAGTGCACTGCCCCCCAGAATGTACTGAACGGGCAGTACACATTGGCGTACATGTTTAATTGCGTTTACCTGAAACTCCAAAGCATCATTGCATTCGTTTCAAACTCTGGTTGGTAACAAACAATCTGGATACGCAACAATGTTCAAGTCACTAAGACAGTAATATACATGTAAAGTGCACTTTTCTCAATTTGTTGTTCTCTCCTGTCCCATCGATATATACGATCGCCAATGGAAGGCTCTACGATTGCTACTATCCAGAGCTCTGTTTGGCCAAATACGCATACGTACATAGGCATCACCACAGCCTCAGGAATGTAACAGTGAGAATCTTCACATCAGGCTTCTTCTAACCACAGGACAAAGGATCCCCAATTCACAGCAATTGCATCTTGCAGATATCTTGCAGATTCTACCGATGGGTATTAAATATAGAGCGCAGCAGGGTAAGAATTCGTGCTTTCAAGCTTACAATGCGCGTGTGGGCCGTGGGGCAGTGGATTGGGGCGGGGGGCGGGGCCAGCGATCGCAAGGTCTCTGTCCCGAAATCCGCTCATCAGGGTGTACGCGTCAGCGTACAACCCTAATATGTGACGACTTCTCAATGCGGGTTTTTGAATTTTCGATCGCCTATAACTTTTGATGGACTGAACGGATTTCGGCGCGTTATAGCTCAAATGAACCGACTTCTTCTGGGGCATCGATCGCGCCATAACGCGTTTCCTTGTTTTGCTGCAAATGGGCGATACTTCCAAAAAATATTGTGAAATCGCGGGTTTTTTCTTTTTTCGTGTTCTCTGCCACTTTTTTGGACCGCCGCTCCTGAACGCCGCGAGCGATTGGGCTGAAACTTGGCATGGATACGCAGTCTATGATGGCAATTTCAACCTCCAATGCATTTGCTCCTAGTTGCTTTCAATCTTGAGTTAGGCCGATTTTGCCCGACTTTTTGGACATAGCCGTTTTTTCGGCCAAAATTTTGTTCGCTATAGGCAGGCGCCTCAACCGCTCACCACAGAGATTCGCTATAATGGTGAAAGTTGATTGCCCACACATGTAGTATTTCCCGTTGAGCAAATTTTGCGGCTCTGACGTTCATGTCGCCAGAGCCGAATTTTTTTCATAGTTTCGACAAGAGTAAAACTCCAAAAAATGCCTAGTAACCCCCCCATTTTTCTTTGATTTTCGTGAACAATAGGTCAAGGGGAGTCCTCGGTAAGTCAATATTTCGAAATTCCATCACTGGATAATGAGATATGAGCTCCTGTACCTTCAAAAAATGATTTTTTTTTAAACATTTTTTTTTTAATAATTTTTTTGTTAAAGTAATCGGGATGAAACTTTGCAAGCATGTGCTGTATAAAATCAGAAATTAGTCCCCCAAATGGATTCTGCCTAAATGCCCACAAGCTTGAGATCTGGAACACTTAGTAACGTTGGGTCTTGGACAACCAATCGAGAGGTCGCGGGTTCGACTCCTGCTGGCGTCTCTGCCATCTCCTGAAAACCAATCGAACGATACTGCGTTGCCGCAGTGTCCTTTCCTGCTCTACCCATGTTGTTCCCATGACTCACCTTACATTTTTTTCAGTTTTTTTTCGTTTTTCTTTTTAGATGTTAAAATATTTTTTGGCTGACTTTATCAAAGCAGTGAACATCAAGTGTTTTTAGGATGTGACTCTCATGTGCAACCTCACAAGGCGCGCATGCATGCACGCACGCACGCACACACCAACGCACGCACGCACGCCCGCACTCTCGCATGCACGCTCGCACGCACGCACGCACGCACCGACGCACGCATGCACGCACCGACGCGCGTCCGCACTCTCGCACGCACACACGTCCGCAATCTCGCACGCACACACCGACGCACGCACGCACGCCCGCATTCTCGCATGCACGCACTCTTGCACGCACGCACTCACGCACGCAAGCGCGCACGACCGCACTAGTAGTTGACCACGCACAGGCCGTAGTTGACCACCATCCTGGCCGCGCAGAGGGCCGCGTAGGACGCGTCCTCAACGGCATGCTGATGATGGTGGCGTCCTCGTGGTCAGGTCTTGGGGTAACAAGCACGTCACGCGTCACTCGCTGGTGTTCAGCCCCTGATTCTGTCACTTGAGGAGTTGCAGCACGCCCTTGGTGTCCGAGACGTTGCCCAGGAAGGAAGGTGTTTGTAAAGAAATTCTACAGTTTTGAACCTGTACACTGTACACATTTTTTATTTAATACGACGTTTCAGCTACGACACTCACGCCATAGTCCGGAAGTGCCTATTTAGACATTATTTAGGTACACTTTTACTTCTGACACCCTTTCCCTTTTCCTTCAAATCTGCTTACCCCCCAGAATGGTCTCGGACGTCCCCCCCCACTTCAAAAAACCGGTTACATGTGGTACTGTGGTAGGGAAACTCACGCCCCTGCTGTGGGTGCCCCTTGTTGGCACCCGAAATCCGTGCACACGTGGTGCACATTTTGTACATATCAATACGAAAAAACACTGTATTAAGGAAAAATTTGCAGGCAGCTGCAAAAAAGGGGAATATGTGACTTCCGTAGACAGAAGTTGAGGTTGAAAAGAAAAAATGGTATTTGCACATTGCTGAAGTCCACTTTGAAAAAAGATTGTATAAGAGCATTGCAGTGGAGTCCACTTGGAAAAACGATTGTATAAGAGCATACAATGGTATGAACAATCAATTTGCTTGTCACATATTCGGCGTTTTTAGCGTGAACTATTTTGGCATATTTCATTTTGGACAACAGTCACTCCAGCGACATCGCTGTTGCCCAGCTAAAAGTGACACACACCACTGCCCTACGCACGTTGCAGGTAGAACTAAAAACCGTAAGTGCAACAGGATTCTTGGTGTGGTGTGGTATGTATTTCAATGCTGCTGATTACGGATTTTCGAAGGACAGGTAAATGATAAGTTTTGGTACGCTAATGTAGATTGTGTTTGTAGAACAGCTGCTTAAATTCCCGTATGCTGACAACAATTGGTACTCGAATTAAATTAGAGCGCTCTAATTCAATCGGGGTTGGCAAACGATACGCCACTTGTATCCTTCAGCACGTAAGAATTAGAGTGGTATACGGTACTTGAATTAAATTTAGAGTGAGCCGATCGAATTAGAGTAGAGCGACGCACTTGAATTAGAGTGGCACACACACACACATAAAATTAGAGTGCTCCTACCCACTCTAATTTGCCGATCGCGCTAGAATTGTTTGCACACTTGAAACACATCTTTAAAATTTGTTGGTTGTCATCATTCTATGGCTGCAAAGCGAAAGAATTTAGAGAAGAATTAAAAAGAAAAACTGACTGATGAGGAACTGTGCCAGCGGTTCTGTTTTGACCACGAGACAATCTATCTCACCGGTCATGGATGTAGACTAATTGTTAAGTATATTTTATTTCGATGTTGAAGAAGCATGTGCGTATGGGACAGTGGACTTCCCCTCCCCTTGGTTGAATGTAAGTGCATGTTTAGACGCACGAGCATGGTAGTTGTGAGGTGTCATTTCACAAACATCTCGACAAACCTTCACAACCACAAACAGTAGCAAACCCAAATCACGTTCGAAAGGTGATCGATAGGTGAAAATTGGAACAGCGGAACGCGTTCTCGTTGCCGTCACTGCAAAGCGGTAGAAGTAGACGTAGAACGCAGGCCTTGGGCTGCGGAACGGCTGCCACAGTAGCGCGTGTCGCATCGCCTGCCCCCAGCTACGTCCCACACCACAACGACTCGCGTCGCCCTACAACAGAGAATATTGAAACACTCGATCAGGAAGGGGTTCAGTGGTTCAAATATTGCTGGATTAGCGGTCACCGCCGAAAGGATACCCCCCCCACAGCACCTATTTCAAAAAGCGGTTGGGGCTTTCACCCACTTCTCGAAGGGAGGCACCTGGCCCAGCTGGTTGAGCGTTTCCGCTTTTACCGGTGTGCCCTGCTGCCGTCAGGTGTCAACTGTATTCCGGACATACACAGCCGGATCCAGGGGACCCCCCCCCCCCCGTGGCCCACGAGGAATGGGGGGGGGGGGGGGGGCAGACATAAATGGTGGAAGGCAGACAAGGTGGAAGAGGGGGGGGGCCGTAGGAGAAACCCAGGGACAGGGTTCGCAGCGGGTGGATTTTTACCCGCTGATTAACGCACCTATGTAGAGGGGGGGGGGGGGCAAGAGCTAGTTTCGCCTAATTTTGGACAACAAACGCATAGACAAAAGAAGAGAAGAGAACGAAAATTCTCGCTTGCGGCGCGTTATTGTGAGCCAAAACCCAGCGGTACTAAACGTGAAAAACGATTGCTTCCTATCTATCTAAATTTATGTGAACTCTCCCCCCCCCCACCCCGTCAGAAAATCTTGGATCTGTCAGTGCGGAAAACCCATCTGTGCCGCTGGGAGGGGGGGGGGAACACCCCTCACCTGGCAGACCCTGTCTATCGCAAAATAATTTCGCACCTACCCCCCCCCCCCTATTTCCCATAGCTCAAGTTAATTTTGTAGCGTAAAAGCGACACAAGTTTTGCTTGCGGCGCTGCACCAAATATGTTACGAACAAAACTCCATCCCAAAACTCGCGATTTGTACCTCAATCATCCATTGGGCCACCCCTCTTCGAAAAATTGTCGATTTTACCCTCCCTCTGACCCAATTTTTTCTGGGCTCTCACTTCACCCCCCCCCCATCCTTTTCACAAACAAATCAAACAGGACAGCTAGCAGTACCGAGTCGTCGATGAAGTGGTCGGTGCGGCGGCCGACACAGTAGAGAGAGCGGCCTGTGCGTCGCTGTCGACGCGCCGACTGCCGGCGGTGACGACGCCAACGCAGCCGTCGAGGCCGCTGAAGTTGACGGAGTTTCCGAGCTTCTCGGGTATGCGCAACGCGCCGTCCATGCGGGTCGGCGGCGCGCCACCCACCAGCTGTCTTCTAGCTTTCCTACGTCGCAATAGCTTACGAAACGTCCAAAGTTCGGCAATAAAACGAGGCGCTTAAGCTCAAAATTGATGACATACCTCCCACTCAACAGCATTCTTCTGGCTCGGTGCTGCCTTTACCTCCAGTTCCGCTTGCACTCGTCCGGAGAATAGCGCCGATCAGACGCGACGCGATGTCGACGTTGAACCGACTGACAGCTTCCCATGCGGGAGCCAAAGAGGAACAGCCCTTGATCGCCAGTAAGTTGTCGAGGATGACCCCGCAGAGGCGTTCTGCTGCTGCACCTACCGCTCCCGCCACTGCTGCTCCTGTCTTTCGACGACGATTTCTCCATTTTTCAGCGCTTTTCTCGAGTCGACGACAAAAAATGAGCATGCAGAAAAATGAAATTTTCGGGCCAGTGGCGTATCGTCCTAACCCACTTTAATTAAAGTTAGAGCGCTCTAATTTTTTTGTCAGCATACGGGCCCTGAGTGCGTGTGTAGGTACAGGGTGGCCCAAAAAAAAATGTGCCCTTTTTGTATTTTCCGTAACTCAACCTAACCATGGCGGATTGGGATGAAATTTTGTGGGCTTATAGCCAAATACAATCTGTATACGCCCTCCAAATATTATTCCCATCCGACCACCCACGCGCATTTTATGACCATGTTCCCAAAAACACCCAATTTTCGAAGTGACGGACCACATGAAAATGGACCAAAAAAAATGTGCCCCCCTCTATCTCGGCCGATCGGGGACGGATCCGCCTGAAATTTTGCAGGCTACAGGGCACCCTAAATTCTACCTCGCATGCCAAGTTTCAGCTACTTCTGTTAAGGCTTGCTGTAGTGAGCGCTACACACACACATCAAACCACCCATTTTCAAATCTTTCTAAACATGTGCTCGATTTGAGCGCCGTTCTGCGACACAACCGCCCTCAGACGAGCTCGAAAACCGTTCTTTCGGTCAAGAATCACACTGTGAATCCACCCGTCGTCAATGCTGTCCCAAACTTCTTGCAGCCGCACTTTCAGAGACTGCAGACTGTCAAAGGACGGGTGCCCGTCAAAAACTTTCTGCTCGAACACCTCCCACACGCGATAGTCCATCGGGTTGCAATCGGGAGAGTTGGCCAGCCACTCCGTCGGGTGGATGAAGTCGGGGCACTGCCGCGAGAGCAACTGCACAGTGTCCTTTGCGGTGTGAGATGGAGCACCGTCCTGAAGAAAAATCCAGTCCTCCGATGGGAAAAGGCGCTTGCAGTCGGGGAAAAATCCGTCCGTCAACAGGCTGCGGTAGAAGTGACCCGTCACTTTTGTTGACGGAGGGACAAAGTGCAGTCTCGTCTTCCCAGCAGCCGACACGCCAGCTGCTACCATGACCTTCAAAACAAACCAAAATGAAAACTTTGTGAAAAAAAGGTTCAAAAACCTTCAAGCTTTTCTTTTCCCTCTCAACCAACAGACGGCCGGGATCAATGGCGCGCTTGGGTCCGACGCCATAAACTCTGCTATTCCGCGCGTTCCGTGGCGCCTGAGTCTCAAACCACTTCTCGTCTGTAAAGACCGTGCGTCTCACAGCATCGACTGGTAGCCGACGAAGCAAATTCTGCGCCCTCTTCCGGCGCTGCTGCTTCTGCAATGGATTCAGCTGATGGACTGGAACTTTGGTAAAGCATCGCAGCGCCAGATGTCGCTGGGCCCTTTGGACAGACGTCCTCGCGATGGCCAACTTCTGCGAGATTTTTCTTTGACTCAAGTGTGTCCCAGGATTGGAATCCTGAGACAACGTGTGACGCTTGATTGCTGCAATGTTGGCCTGCGTCAAAGCCGTTCGCGGTCGCCCACTTCCCGGTTTGCGCTCGAGAGAACCTCCACGCTGCTAAAGAAAGACCATAAAAACTCGACAATAAACTCAGAAAAAAAACCTTGGTTCGCTGGAGGAAACTCTGAATGCCTCTGAGCGTCACATTGTGATCGCCCTTCAAAAGCCGAAAAATTTTTTTTGCGCCAAAATTGTGATTCGAATGATAATTCCAGATAATTGCGGACAAACCATCCGAATACGCCATTATTTGACAAAAACAGGATCAAAAATATTTTTACAGTATTATTATTATGAACACGCATGAAAACAACCACACAAACAAAGACAAATTTTGCGCAAAGTTTGAATTTGTGTTACTAAAGCGGACCTGAACGGACCGGGCTGAAACTTGGCATGCGAGGTAGAATTTAGGGTGCCCTGTAGCCTGCAAAATTTCAGGCGGATCCGTCCCCGATCGGCCGAGATAGAGGGGGGCACATTTTTTTTTGGTCCATTTTCATGTGGTCCGTCACTTCGAAAATTGGGTGTTTTTGGGAACATGGTCATAAAATGCGCGTGGGTGGTCGGATGGGAATAATATTTGGAGGGCGTATACAGATTGTATTTGGCTATAATTGAAGAGTTGTGGAAAAAAGGCGATTGCAGTGCTGGGATTCGAACCCAGGTCTCAGGGATTCCGGTCCTGCCCACAAAATTTCATCCCAATCCGCCATGGTTAGGTTGAGTTACGGAAAATACAAAAAGGGCACATTTTTTTTTGGGCCACCCTGTAGGTATGCGCTTTTCCTGGTATGCTAAGTGCCACTGTATTCTATCATCATGTAGCGAGCGCTAAAAACGCCGAATATGTGACAAGCAAATTGATTGTTCATACCATTGTATGCTCTTATCCCATAAAGCGTGACTCCACTTGATATCAAGTGGTGCCGTGACTCCCTCCGTGACTCCCTAAAATTTTGCCATTTGCTAGTTTAATTTTTTTTCTTAGCAAATGAAAATCATTTGCTAGTAAATAGTTGTAAAACTAGCAAAGCATGGGCGTCCGAATATGCTAAGAAGTCGCTTTGCTAGCAACCATAGGGCTGAGGGAGCCTGCAAAAATGGTGCCCCGTGCTAGTAACTTAGATGGTTTATGCAGGTTTTTTGAAAAGTAAATGGTCCTTTGCTAGCAGAAACAACATCTCGTATTGGGTGCCTTTTTTGATGTGCCATATCCCTACTCCATGTACTAGCATAGAAGCGATGGTTGCGCAGTGTCGATTATGCTACATTCTCTATCCTCGTCCTCTCTGCTAGTCTTTGGAATGGTAATCCGAATGTGCCATTTACGTGTTGTTCTAGCGTTGAGCTAATCGCTTGCTACACTTACGTGTGTTGTTAGTTTTGTAGGTTATGCAACAGTCGTGTAGGTTTAGCAAGTGATTCAGTGCAATTGGCTTGCTATTCGTTGACAGCCATTGTTATTGGTTCGATCGTTGTGATTGATGCGTTCGCTGACTTCTGCAATGTCTGTAGCCTTTTGTTGCCTTGTTTGACTTGTAAAACTGTGCGTGGTGCGGAAAGGTGAGAAGGGAAAAGAAGGCTGACAACACATGGTTCTTCGCACAAATAACTAATGCGCAATGTCAACGAAGATGAGCATGCGAAGACACCATTAGTCACGCATATGTCACGCGTTTGTTTTCACATTCATGGTTAGTAGCACGTTCTACCCTGTTAGCAAATAGGTATAGCGATCAGAAAGACAGCAGTGACTAATAGGTTTGTTGCTTCCTAGCGATTGGCTTACCAACGAATTTTGGATCATCAAATAAGTAACGCTCATCCTCGTGGAACCTAGCAAAGCAGCCTCTCTTGATGCATAGGGCAACATTGCAAACCTTGCAGAAAATGTTCGTTTGGACCCTTTGCATATGCCCCTGACAGTCTCTGTATTCCTAAAGGTAGCACAGGTTAATAAAGGGAAAGGGAAAGGCAGCATTTGCAAAAAGTAACCCCGTTACCTTCCTTTTGCTGGGCAAATGCTTGAGTTGGTTGCTCGCCAACAGACGGATCCGCTTTACTTCAGCAACATCAGGAATAGGTTGAAATTGGGAATGAAAGTTCTTGCTGCTCAACTGCAGTGGTAAACTTTCACTTTCTTCTAATTGCAATCCAAAGTTTAAAAGTTCATCAGCCAATTGTCCCTTCACTTTGCAATTTTTCATGTTCGTGTTTCCAAACTCTTTACAGATGATTCCAGAATTGGCACAGAACCAATCTAGAGATTGTAGAAACGTTCCACTCATATACCAGCGGCTGCTTCTGTGGTGTGTCTTCACAGAAGCGCACAACTGGTCACTAAATAAGGGAGTCTTTAAGTTTGGCAGAATGCAAATGAATAACCAACAAAACCGAACTGAATGTCCACTCCGCCCATATTCTTGTTGAACAAGTCAGCAGTAGCCGGCTGTACAATTTTTTGCTTATAAATAAGTCCCTTGCTAGTTTTCCCTTTTCGCAAGCAGACGGTGGGCTTGTCATGCACATTGGGCAAAGAAGTTAAAAAGGTGACCGCCCTGGCATCCATCCATGTCAGGGCAACGGTCTCGCCTAAATGGATGCGTTGCCAATTATACATTACGCTTTGGACAAAAAAGGTTTCTTCTTACCAGTGGAACTTTGCATGGTGAGAAATTGGCCACGCCTCAAGCCCTTTACTAGTAGAGGTGTGTTTGCTGCTTTGCTTGCCTGCATAATTGCAGTTGGCAAGTGACTTCTTTGTTCTCGACGTAGCGTGCCACAGAAGAATGTTTTTCTTGCAGCCATTGCATAGTTCAAATGGACAGTAGTATAGTACCTGTCTGTATACACCTAAATTGTAAATTTAGGTAAACAAAGTAATTTAAGTACCTAAAAGTATCAGCATTAAAAAGTTTAAATAACTGTACATAGTAAAAATATGCTTACAAAGAAGCCCTGGTCAAGGAAGCTATGGATTTGCTCTGTCTCATCTCCACTGAGCAAAGAGTAGCATATGGCCACAATTCTTCCCCAGACTTCCTCGAAAGGTACATAGCTGGAGGAGTGAAGCATCGTTGAGTATATATAGCCAGTTTTGGGGTCACACAGAGCGTAATACTTGAGGCCCTGCCCTCTGGGCTTTCCTTTAATGATTTGGACGAGCCCAGAACGCCCCTGGAATAGCAAATCAGACAGAATGACTGCATGCAGCATTAGCAAACATACTTTGAATTCCGCCATTTCCTCGTCTAAACTAAGGTGGCGACTGGTGGGGTGTCTCATTCGCTGCATATTTCTCTGAGCCATGTTTAAATATTTCTGAACCTTGAAAACTTTGTTTCTTGCTTTTTCAGCTGCAGAGTACTCAGACGCCACATACAGCCGCACATACCTATACCAAATCAAAAATCGTCTCATTGAAATCTTTGATCTGACCATGAAAGGGTCGGCATTTCTCCTTTTCCAATAGGATTTTATGTTCTTTTTTGACGTTGTGTCCATGTAGAAAATCAAGGCAATGAACCTCATTGCTCTTGAGAGGGTAAGTTTAGGCCAGCTCCTAGGCATAGCCTTTTCCCCCACCAAGTTTGTGCACCTAACCATTTCTTTTATGCACTCTTGGGCCATATCCAAGAACAAACTGGTGAGAGATCTGTTGCTATGATCCAAACTTGTTGCAGGATCAAGGTGCTGGGACGGCGACCAATCGGGAACAGACACATTTTTGGTTGCTCTTTCATTTGATCTGAAGTTTGCACAAACAAGCACCTGGCTACTTTCATTTGCTAGCAAATGAAACTTAACCTTTTGCACAGCCCAGCTCTTTGGTCGCACCCTTCAAATCGTCACTCATAGTGTCAAGATTCTTGGTGACGTCCCCAGCGCAGTTCTCATAGTAACTTTTGAGACCTGCGACAACCTTGTCAGTAACGATCGTCACTGAGTGCTTCACCAGCTGCGAAGCTCTGCAATGGCAAGGAAAGATAACTAGTTTTGGAAAGGTAAAAAGGTCAAGCTAGGGTAAATGCATGCATAACTGTGTGGGTACACACGAAACAAAACAAAAGTTTAAAGCTCACGCGGTGTCGCTAATGTCCACGTGGACCTCCTGCTGAACCGGCTTTTTCTTAGCAAGGGTTGCCTTTGCCGTTTTAACTGCCGTTTCCACTACTTTCTGGAGTGGAATTTCGCTGAACGAGGTGGCTGACGTGCAAGGCAACTGCGCCTTTCCAGCCTTTCTTTTGCCAGGATCGTGCTGTCCTCCAAAGGGTAGAACAAGTTCTGGCATGGGGATGTCACTTCCGGCCGACTTTGCCATTGACGGCTCCCTAGAATTAGCCTCAAATGTCGCAACGGTCTACTTTGGGCCAAGAAAATGTTACCTGAAGTTCTTTTTGTCGCCAATCCGCCTCACTTCCCACGTGCGAACCCAATACACCTTTCGCTCAGGCACCTCTTCATCCAAATCGTACACCCAAACTTTGTGGTTAAACACATCCACCATCTCGATCACGCATCTGCGGATTGCGGCCGAGCCAGGTAACACAACCTCGCAGAACTGGCCAGCAAAACCAAAAGGCATTTCCTCTAGAGCTTTCTTGTCGTTGTTCTCCAGGTGTTCAACCATCTGGACCTTTGCATCATCCTCTCGGACAGTGCCAGGGATGGGCGACTTAAAGTCAGCAAGCTTGCACCTCCAGTAGTGATGGAACTAAACAGAGGGCAAGAAGGTATTGGGCGCCAAAGCCACAATAGAGCAGTACCAAACTTTAAAACCAATCGTTTACTTATGCGCAAACTTAAACCAGATTTAGACGTTTAATTTTGACTACTGAAAACACATATAACACCCACATTGCCGTCTGAGCAGCCACTTTCGCTGTAATTCCCTTTGTAGTAAATGTCGCCTCGACGGTCGACAAATGAGCTGATAACTCTTCCAGTCCAGTACCTTCCGTAGTCGGCCACCTGGATTGACGTTTTGTCCCTTAGAATCGTCTGTGAGCTCTTGAGGTACTGGTCGTGGTAAAACTAAACAGAAACTTTCTTCACTAGTATTGCTAGTACGTGATCTCATGTCTGGCCCTAACCTTGTCGATGAGCCGAAGAGCCTGCAGCTTTTCTTGAGGAGTAAAGCCTGGGTAAACGTGCTCGCCACCCATCTCAATCGCATCAATCATCAAACTTTTTCTCCCAACAACTCTGACAGTGCCCATGGACTGCTTAGATTCAGCATCGGTTAGGGCCTGCAAGGTAAAGGAAGGACTGCATCCCAGCATTCTCTCATAGACATGCTTAACCTCACAATTTTTGCTTCGAAAACTGGCAAAGCGACATCCATGGCACTGGATTCCAAGTCGGCATGCTGATCCGGAAACAACAGTTCTTGAACAATTGGGGTGTAAGGGACGTCAACCAGCTGTAGTTTTTTAAAGGTGGGGTACCCCTTGTAACGGTTGAAGTCTTTTGTCAATGGCACCACCTTGGAGTAGCGCACCACTCTAGGTCCTGCAAAAGCAATGCCCTAACCGTGTACATACCTTACTAACGTTGCACCAAAACACTCTGCGCAGTAGTACCTTCATTGTAGTCGGAGGCGCCATCGGTGCTGCCACTTGATTCATCCATAAACTCAGTAGGAATTCCGTCCCCGCTCAAGCAGTCTGCCTCTCCCCCTAAACTTTCATTCACTAGCAAAGCAACCTGGCATTCATTGGCCCTATTGGCTACGAACCTTCGGGTTGACCTTCTGCTTCTCCACTGCCTCTTGCCTTGCTAGTAAATGCCAAAGGAGCTGGCGTGCCAGATCGCCCTCTGCTAGGAAGCGGAGCATTACTGCTGGGCGCTTTGCTAGGAGAAGCCAACGGTTCCGCCATCTCCACGTCATCCACAACCGCCATCTACATTTAATTTTAATTTTAATTATTAATTAAACCCCGGCTTTTAAGTGTGCAAATTTTTGTTTGGTGCATAGCAATTACAAGAATTTTATGGAACGCACCACCACTCAACCAAAATTGCTCATGCACTGACGCTCTTGCACAATGCAATCCCCAAAACTGACCTGTCCAGACTGATTTTCAGCATTAAATTCCGGTTCTTCTAGACTTTCTTCCATTTTTCCTTGCAAAATTCCATGGACCGAAGGTGTGGCAAAGTGTTGCACGGAGGGCGACCAGAAATAGAGCAAGAATTGTTGAAAAAAAATCGAATTTTCCACGAATTTTTGAGCGACACAATTCAAAAAAAGGATCAAAAATAGCGCACAAAGGCAATCAACGCTGCGCGTGGTTAACAGTTAAATCCACAGTACTCCTGCAAAATCAGACAATTCCAGTTAAGACACCATTCGTTTACTTCTACACAGCACGCCCATTTGCTAGTAAATGGAACATTTCTTTTTCTTTCAAACCAATCGAACACAGTTACAGATTCACAAGTAAAACAAGGCAACAAACAGCTACAGACATAGCAGAACGCTTCACACCCAGTGACAACAAGGATCGTGGCACTAACAACGGCTATCAACGATTAGCATGTCAATTGCACCGAACCACTTGCTAAACCTACAAAACCATTTCACATGTCACATTGGTCACCTTTGTAACTTCTTTGCTCAATGTGCATAACAAGCCCACTGTCTGCTTACGAACAGGGAAAACTAGTAAGGGACTTTCTGGCATCAAGTTAGTTTTACAAGTAGTTCATCAAGTAAGGGACACAGTTTTACAAGTCAAACAAGGCAACAAAAGGCTACAGACATTGCAGAAGTCAGCGAGCGCATCAATCACAACGATCGCACAAATAACAATGGCTGTCAACGAATAGCAAGCCAATTGCACTGAATCACTTGCTAAACCTACACGACTGTTGCATAACCTACAAAACTAACAACACACGTAAGTGTAGCAAGCGATTAGCTCAACGCTAGAACAACACGTAAATGGCACATTCGGATTACCATTCCAAAGACTAGCAGAGAGGACGAGGATAGAGAATGTAGCATAATCGACACTGCGCAACCATCGCTTCTATGCTAGTACATGGAGTAGGGATATGGCACATCAAAAAAGGCACCCAATACGAGATGTTGTTTCTGCTAGCAAAGGACCATTTACTTTTCAAAAAACCTGCATAAACCATCTAAGTTACTAGCACGGGGCACCATTTTTGCAGGCTCCCTCAGCCCTATGGTTGCTAGCAAAGCGACTTCTTAGCATATTCGGACGCCCATGCTTTGCTAGTTTTACAACTATTTACTAGCAAATGATTTTCATTTGCTAAGAAAAAAAAATTAAACTAGCAAATGGCAAAATTTTAGGGAGTCACGGAGGGAGT